>PVKN010000471.1:0-75729 GCA_004027915.1 Capromys pilorides | reverse complement strand
AAACAAACAAACAAAAAGCCTCCAATTGACTCAATTATTACTCCCATTTTCTTATAAATAACTTTTATCTTTAATTGGGTATACCTTCTTTTTTTTTTTTTTTTAATTTATATTATGGCCAACTCAGCCTGTCCTGGGGGTGGGGCTGGTGCAGCATATGGTGCCAGAGATCAAACTGCAGTCCCTGCAGTTGCCTAAGCTTGCCTAAGCAGGCACTTTAGACCATTGAGCCATCTCACTGGCCTGGATATATCTTCTGGATAATCATTTTGCCTGCGGGGTGCCCAAAACAGTTTTTTGTTTTGTTTTACTACTTTCTCTAAGATCTCCGTGATGAGAAAGTTAATTCTGTGAGTTTAAGGGATTTGAAAAGATAATATCAGAGCCCATGAAACGAAAAGGGTAATTATGGAGTAGATGTGGTAAAGTAACCTGTCTTCCTGTGCCCTGTGCTGATGGTGTTGGTATGTTCTGGGTTGACAGAGGATTTTCACCAACAGGTAAGTCAGAACCACAGCGGAGCCTCACCCTTAAACTGTGAAGGTTACTCTGACACCTTTGCAAAAGAGATGACAGAGGTAGGAGGGGTAAGGGGGCAGAGTATAATCATCACTGTCCCTGGCAGTGCCAATCGAAGAGAAGGATTATTGGTGGACACCAGAACTCCAGAAATCCCCTGGTCTCAGGACCTCCGTGTTCAGTTGCTGTTCTTTATGACAGTTTGCTTATCTCAGAGCCTTGCTCTTGGTGATAGGGTGGTTTCAGTTCTTATCTTCTGCTCTCTGGAGCTTGCTTCTCTGCATAGTTATGGAAAGAAGCAAACCTGGTGTAGAAAGGTGGAAGGTTAGGAGAATGGAGGCAATGGGCATGGAATCATTCTCTATCCCTGCAGCCCAGAGCACAGAGCCGCTCCCTCCTCAATTAGCCTTAGAAACCATGGTGCACAGTTTTGTTTTTGTCTTTTGCCTGTTTGTCTTAACACACAACTCTTGATGTGAAGTTTGAAAGCAGAACCCAGCTCTTACTCATCTTCATATCTCTAGTGCCCAGCACAAGGTAGCTGCTCAGCAAGTGTTGAAGGAATGGGGTAGAAAGAGCACTGGACAGGGAAGGAAGAGAATTAAATTTGAAGACTGTTTCTCACAGCAGCTAAATGTGATTTGGGAAAATTCTTTGAGGCTTCAGTTTCCATCTCCATGAAATGAAACCAATAGGCTAAAAAAACCTCTGAGGCCCTTTATATTTTGCTGCTCTAAGAATCCATGAGAGGGTCTGGCAAGATAGCTCAGCGGAGTACAGCACCTGCTTAGGCAAGCTTAGGCAAGCGCAGGGACCATGGTTCAATCTCTGGCACCAGGTGCCCCTCCAGACCTTCCCCCAGGGCTGTCTGAGTGGGCCACAGTGTCAGGGCATGGTGGAACATGCCTGTAATCCCAGCACTGGGGAGGCTGTAAGCAGGAGAATCACTATGAATCCAAGCTGCATAGTGAGACCCTGCAATAACCAAATACATAAAAAAGTCAATGAGATTCTCTTCAGATTTTCTCATGATCCACTTGTATAGTATCTGGCACCATCTGACAGTGTGGTATTCAGATTTAAGTATATGCGCTTGGAGCTGGGAATGTAGCTTAGTGGTAAAGCACACTTCCTGGCATCCACAAGTCCTACCTTTACCCCTATACCACAAATTAAATAAAGTAAGCTAACATATAGGTTGGGAGGTTCAAAAGCCATATGGATGATGTTTAGAGAGTCCTGACTTTCAAAGAATCAGAATAGAAGAGAATAAAGTAACAATAAAGGTATTATATTTTGGGTATTTTTTTCCCTTCTTTGGCACCAGAACAGGTTCAGAATTATTTTTGGAACCTCCAGGTCATCATTTAGACATAGCAGAATGTTCAGCAATGATGGAAAAGTTCTGTAATCTGCTTTGGTAAGTGTAGGACCCACAGAGTGTGAGCACTTAATGTGGCTGGTATGGCTAAGCAAACAAATTTTAGGTTTTATTTTATCTTAATTGAATAGCCACACCCTCGCGATGCCATTTTGGATAGTGCAGCCACAGATACATGAAGAAAAGTTTCCCTCCTCTTTTGTTTGATGTGAAGTAATAATGCCTACAACTGTGCCTGATGCATAGTAGGTGCTCAAGAAATGTCATATCTCTGCAGATGTTTAGCAGTGCCTACCAAGAGAAGGCCAGAGAAGAAGATGCTCCATAACTGACCATTCATTGGCCCAATTTAGGAATATCTACATACTTATAAGGAGCCACTAACTAACTGGGGTGGGTAAAAACATAACAAACTGGGCTTTCCTTTTCAGCATTTGACAACATATGTACAGTCTGAGACACTAGAAAGCAAGAGAACTAACAAAACACCTACCAGGAATCAGAGAGCTACAGAGCCAGCAGAGATGAAAGATAAGCTAGAGAAGTTCCACTGTTGTTACACCAGGGAGCCACTTTGGGTATGTGACCAGTCATGATGCTGGGGCTTCCTGTGACTTCTCTCAGCTCTGTCAGAAGAAGAGCAAGCAGGTTCAGCTTGCATAATTTAATTTCAATATGGAAGTTACAGAGGCACTGCTGAGAGGACCTACCATCGTCTTTACGGGACAGCTTTATTTAAAAAAAAAAAAAACTTTATTTATATTATGGCCAGCTCAGCCTGTCCTGGTGTGTGTGTGTGTGTGGAGGGGCGGGGGGAGCTGGTGTAGCATGTGGTGCCAGGGGATTGAACCACAGTCCCTGGGTCTCTGCAGTTGCCTTGTTTGCCTAAGTAGGTGCTTTAGACCACTGAGCTATCTTGCCAGCCCTGGGATAGCTTTAAAGATGGAGTCAGTGTTCATTTGCCTGAACGAAACCTCCTGAAACACCTCATGCACACTGTGACCTTTATAGAGAAGTCAGTGGCTCCAGCATGGGGCGTGGCCAGGCCAGGCCAAACCATGCAAGGCAGGGCTGTGGCCCTGGATACTACCCAGGGGCAAAGCACAGCTGTGGGAAAACTCAGCCAAGAGCACACTGAGTGTTACTCTCAGAGGGTGAGAAAATTCCAAAGCTGCAAAGGGACTTGAGATGATCTCTAAACCCTTCATTTTACAGGCGAGGAAACTGAAACTCAGAGAGCAGAGTTACCTTAGTAATTCGTGACGGTCCAGGATTAGAACTCAGATTTCCATGCTCCTAATCTAGAGAAGTTCCACTGTCTTTTTTTCACTCCAAGACACCAACAGTCATTAGCAAAGCAACATACAAATCTATTCTAGACACTGGATATGAGATCAGTATGTAAATTAGCTGTCTTCTAGGTGTTTAATATTCAAGACACCGGCTCACAGGAAAACATACAGAAAATGAACAATTAGGAGAATAAGATCAGCGTATAAAAAAAATGATTACACTGTCTATAAACTAAGGAGGGGTCCCCCGGAATCTGGAACTGAGCACACACTATGGGAGGATAAGAGATTCTGACTTTTCACCTTTTCTAAGCAACGTGTGTTTCCTAGAAAGAAATTTGAACATCTTAGGATAAGGCAATTTCATATCACTCAAAAAGGAGGTGTAGTCAGATGTGACGAAAGGTGAACAAGGAAACAATTCAAGTGGTCAGAAACACCTCTGGATCTTAACACTGAGAAATGGCAGCATTGACAGATTACAAAGGGAAACACAGGCAGGAAAAGAGCAGAGACTGATAAGGCAAGTGGAGCGTACTTTTTTCTGGGCTTGAGCCAGAACTTTCGCAACTGACCAGCCGGCATGGTTGCTGTAAGGAAAGGGCCTTGGGGAAGAGGATGAGACTGGCAGGACCCAGGGCAACACCCATCAGTGGTGCCATACCTCTACCGAGGCAGGAAACCACCAGAATTTCACAAGGCAAGGGCAAGATTCTTTGACTGATTCAAGGAGAAATGAAAATCATTTTAGGGTTACTACAAGGGAATCTATTTCAGAGGTTGCTTCTCCCTTCAGGAGGAAAATTAGCACTAGCTTTGGGACAGAAGTTTCCAAAATCCAGAGTTACAGACATTTGTGGTAGGCGTGTGTGTGTGTGTGTGTGTGTGTGTGTGGTACTGGGGAATGAATGCAGGACCTTGCTCTTGCCAGGCAAGTGCTTATTTTACTGAGCTATCTCCCCAGCCCCAGTCATCATCTTAAACAGGTTATCCATAGTCCCCAGTTTTATGGCCAATGAGAAAACCTGGAAAACATCTGCTTCCTCTCTTTCATCTCCCTCTGTGATACTTCTCAAAGTCTACCTTATTCATTTGGCTGTTTGGTTCAGTATCCTGTATAGTGAATGCAAAACCTGGAACTGAAAGGCAAATGGCAGTAGTAGGTCCCTTCCCAGGAGGAACATGATTAAAGGAAACCCCACTGCTTCCTGATGCACTCCATCCTTGGCACCTGCACATGTGCACCTGCTGCAGTCAAGGGGTGGTCCTTTACCTGGGCCAAGTGAGGCCTTCTGACTCTCAAGGGGCTTCCCTCTTTCTCAGCTCTTTGCTATTTTCGCCTTCGGGTCCTGCGGCTCCTACAGCGGGGAGACGGGAGCGCTGGTTCGCTGCAACAACGAAGCCAAGGATGTGAGCTCCATCATTGTTTTGTTCGGCTATCCCTTCAGGTGAGCAGGACTGGGTCTGGCCAGCACAGCCTCTCCCGCTAAATTATCCAGGTCTGCTTGGTCTCATTCTCCTCCAGAAATCTGAAGACTATGTTATGCACTGCTCCAGACTAAATAGAACCACCCTTTAGTGATTTCAGACACAATGGCCTGAGAAAACGTAAGGCAAACACAGATCATTACTGTGATGTCCCAGGCCATACCCAACCAATGGCACATCACAACAGCTCAAACTGAAAGGACCCGGGCATTGGGGATGAAGGTTTGTAGGCATCTGAGCAAGCTGTAGCTCTCTCTGACCCTCTGCTGCATCCTTCAAGTCCTGAAGTAAGAAAGCTGCTTGGCACTTAGATCCTAAAGAGCTGATGTGGGATGCTTGCCTGCTGCTTCTAGACTACAAAGAGGCATGCACATCTTGGCCAGGAGGAAGAAGAGAATTATCTTCCCTCAGTATTTGGGAGCCAAGGATGGAGAAGCCTGGGTAATGGTCTCCTTATTTTGTCCAATATAGACCAACTGGGAATCCTAAACAAGGCCTAAGAATGAGTACTTCCAAACTAACTTAGTCTCTGTTAGTGTATACTTTCCAAGAGGAAGAACTATGATTTAATGGTTTAGCAGAAACAGGTGAACTATCCATACTATGGTTGTGGCCTACAGGACCCCAGAGATACTGGGAAATATGTGGTCACCATGGTCTGGGGAGGTGGTGTCTAGGATGGCAGCAGAGGGGAGGTGGTGTTTGAATGGACTCTTGATGAAGATCCTATCTTAACTGCAAGGTTCCCTGGGAAGTGTTCCTCCATGCATGACCCCCATCTTGGCTCTGTAAGTGTCAAAGAGAGAGGGCTAGCACAAGACCCCTGCTATGGCAGCGAAGAGGCTCCTCGTGCTCAGCATGGACTCCCTGCCACCTGCAGGTTACACCGGGTCCAGTATGAGATGCCTCTTTGTGATGATGATGCCACCTCCAAGACCATGCACCTCATGGGGGACTTCTCTGCCCCTGCTGAGTTCTTTGTGACCCTTGGCATCTTTTCCTTCTTCTATACTATGGCTGCCCTAGTCATCTACCTGCGCTTTCACAAACTCTACACGGAGATCAAGCGCTTCCCACTGGTGGTGAGTGAGCAAGGCTGGCGGGATGGGGTAGAGATAGCTGTTTGGTAGGGGTGGAGGTCAGAGCTGGAGGGGAGGACAAACATGATGGCACCTAGTAACACCTACATGTGGATCCAATCCTCACTGCTTGCTTCTGCTCACAGAAGGTACAAAAGCAACATCAAGAAGGAGGCTCTGGAGTTAGGCTGCCTGGGTGCAAATCTCAGCACTGTCCTTTATTAGCTGTGCAACCTTCAACAAGTTCCTCAGCCTCTAAACCTCAGTTTAACTGACCATAAAATGGGTGTGAAATAATACCTACCTTCTAGTGTTTTTTGAGAAAGAAAATGAGAATGTACGTAAAGTATCTGGTATGCAAGTGTTAGTTGTTACTAGTACCATTTTCTTTACGCTCTCCCTTTTGCAGGCATACAAGGTGTAATATGATATGGTAGAGAACTCTCTTGTGTCCTGAGTCTGGCTTCTGCCACTACTTATAGCTAAGCATGGATGATCAAAGGGAAAGCTGGGAGGAAAGGGTGGAAAGTTTATGTTCCTTGGGTTTGGGGCTGAGATAGATTAGCAAATGCTGTGACACCCAAGGACAGGAGCAGAGTGGCCTGAGTGGCCAGATTCCTTTGTGTCAGTGAACAGACTCCTCAGGGCCATCTGGCCTCTCTGTGGCTGTAGGTGTCAGGTGAGGTGGAAGAGGCAGCTGGCTTGAGGGTCCCAGGATTCTTGTGTATCATGGTAAAAAAGCAGAGGGAACCATGGGGTCTTTCTTAGTGTATTTTCCATCCCTCTGCTTCTCCCAGGACTTCTGTGTGACTGTGTCCTTCACCTTCTTCTGGCTGGTAGCTGCAGCTGCCTGGGGCAAGGGCCTGACAGACGTCAAAGGGGCCACACGGCCGTCTAGCCTGACTGCAGCCATGTCTGTGTGCCACGGAGAGGAAGCGGTGTGCAGTCCTGGAGCCACCCCCTCCATGGGGCTGGCCAACATCTCTGTGGTGAGTCCCGTGGCCAGGGAAGGGATCTGAGGGTGGCAGTGCATCACACTTGTCCAGTGCTGCCCTAGAGAAACAGAGAAGATACCCCAGAGCTAGTATCCCTTATACCTAGAGCTATCGGGTGCCTCCCTGCACCAAATACCAACCTAATGAGACACCTGGAATGAGGGGGCCTGAGAGCTGTCTGGTCCTCAGGATTCTCCGAGCAGTACACATGCCCTTGTGCCTGCACACACATGAACATGCGAAGGCAGAGCTTAGGGCTGCAGTGGAGCTCAGGGATAGGAGTGGACCTAAAAAATGAGAAGACTTATTGTTGCTTAGCTGTCCACGCTGGAAAGGGGCTTTGGGGAAGTGGCCACAGCTCCAGCATAGGTATGTGCTTGGCCATTCTAATTGTTAGAACTTTGAAATGTGTCCACATTATCTGGCCAATACCAGGGACATTGAGCTTCTCAAATGCTCGCTGTCATTTCAGTCATCTCAGACCCACTCTGAAATGGTTTGGATCTTCACAAGGCCTGTGTTTGACATGTTGAAAAGCTGGTACACCTGGGATGCTTCTGGAACATTCCGAAACTCTGTTCCTCTCAACATTGTATAATAACAATGTTCAGATATTATGAAAATTCAGCAAAACTTTAAGAACTTTACAGTGAACACTCAGAACTTAACTCTTAGAGGCATGCTTTACTGTATATACACACACCTCTCTTCACCCATCAATCCAGTTTTCAATGCATTTCAAAGTCCATTGAAAACATCAACTCACACCCCAATTTGTACTTGCTATGAGATTTTTATTTTATTTTTTATTTTTTTGGAACTGGGGATTGAACTCAAGTCCTTGCGCTTGCCAGGCAAGTACTTATTCTACTGAGCTATCTCCCCAGCCCCTAAAATATTTTAAATAGATATTTGAATATAACTCTGACTCGAGACCCTGGGTTTAGGAAAGGAGCACCTTGGACAGCTCCAGGCACACTCACCTCCAGGAAATGCTCCAAGCAGGCCCCATATGGGCTGTGCAAGGCCCAGCTGGCCCTGACTGTTGGAATCTTGCTATGTTTTGTGTGAGGATCACTCCAGGGGGCAGATTCAGCTAATGACCACACCAGATCTTAGCAACAGGTCATCAATAGACTTTTTCACCAGGGAATCCCTAAATGTATGATGACTTTGAACCTGACCTCCAGCTCCAGATCTCTGTCCTTTGTCCTCCTAGCCTGCTGTATCTCTTCCTCTAACATGGAAACTCTGCCCTGACTATTTTCATGGTGTTGCTCCTTTACCATTCTCACAAACTTCCCTAATATTCTTTGCAGCTCTTTGGCTTTATCAACTTCTTCCTGTGGGCTGGCAACTGTTGGTTTGTGTTCAAGGAGACCCCGTGGCATGGACAGGGCCAGGACCAGGGCCAGAGCTCCAGCCAGGAGAGCGCAGCTGAGCAAGGAGCTGTGGAGAAGCAGTAAACAGCCTATCTGGCTCCTCCCGAACTGGACAGCACCTCTTCAACACCTCCGGCTTCCAGGGCCTCCCTCTTCCTCTTTCTCCAACTCCCTCCCCCATCATTCTGGGTTTTGGGCTTTGTGATGTCAGACAGGCAGGCGCCAACTGTCAGAAATCTGGGTGGCCCTCCTAGTGACTTCCTATGCCTCCTCTTGCTGAAGCCCCTGCTGGCGGGAGACTGGGGCTTCTTGACTACTGCCAGGATCCACACATCTCACGTAGAGGCCTGCCTACCTGTACCTGTCAGCCTCTTGAGTACCAGCCTCTCTGCAGGTGTGCGCTGATGGCAGCAGGGTCCCAAAACTGGCCCCCCACAGCTATTTTTCAATCACCTGTCCACTCTTCATGTGGGCAAGCAGTGGGGGAAGCACCTCCTGGCTCACGTAGCCAGAGCCAGTGCTTCTCCCTTACTTCTCTGGCCTCTGTTTGCCCACAGAGCCTACTGTGTATGAACCAGGGAGGCCCACTACTCTAGAAAAGGGCCCTTAGAGGGGCCACACGAGGCCTGGACTCAACTTGAGCAGACAGACTACAAGTGAGTTGCAACTTTAAGCAAGAAAGCCAGGAAACTTGCTGGCAGAATCATTTCTTTCTATTCCCTGAGCCTTCCCCCTCCCCACAACATACACACACACACACACACACCGGCTGGGACACTCCCCCAGTACTACTCTACTTCCTGCAGAAGCTCCTCACCTTTCTTCCTGCCCTTCTTGTTTTGGTCTCATCTCACACTTGAGACACGCAAGAGGCTAGGAACATGTCCACCTCAGGCCCTCCCTCTCCATCTCCCTTCCCCAGCCTCTTGAGTCTGAGGCAAGATCCTTCTTGAAGTCTGTCCAGGCCTTCCTTTTATTCCCATGGGGCCAGATCAGGGCTTTGGAAGGGCCCAAAGGACCATCGTGAGGCTGAGTTATCCCAGAGCTCCAAAATATGGATAGATAGGCCCACTTCTCCCTTACCTTCTGCTTATACCTGTGTCTCCCACCCCTGCTCCTTCTGTAGTCTTTCTTTTTTTCATTTTGAGACAGGGTTTCACTATGCAGTTCAGGCTGGCCTTGAACTTACTTTGTAGCCCAGGTTGTTCTTGAACTCACAGCGATCCTCCTGCCTCAGTCTCCTGAGTGCTGGGATTATAGTCACGTGCCACCAGGCCGGGCTTTAGTCATTTCATACTTCCTCTTCTCAATCATTTTTTTTTTTTTTTTTTTTTTGTGGGACCGGGGATTGAACTCAGGTCCTTGGGCTTGCCACGCAAGCACTTATTCTACTGAGCTATTTCCCCGGCCCCCCTTCTCAACTTTACCAAAGGTTGTACCCTCTCCTTGGCCCTCCCAGCCTCTGCCAGCTTTGTCCTTTCTACCAGGCTCTACCCCCTCCCCAGTCCAGGGCAGGCCGATGCTATTGGTGCTTCTTCACCTCGGGACCCAGTTCCATATTTTACTTTGGTCTATTTCCTCTTCCGACATCTCCTTCAGTGCCTCTCTGACCCCAAGGCCTGACAGTACTAGCTGGGGAAGGATTACCTCCCTCCTACCCACTCCAAAACACATCAATCTGCCCTGGCCTTGGGGCTGCTCAGGGAAGGATGAAGAGGGATGAACCCAACCATTTGGCCCACTTAGCATCCCAAAGGTGAGTGTGTCCTGTGCCAGTCTCTCCTCAGGACCGAGTCAGCCCCTGTAAGCCTCCTCACTACCCTCAGTGCCATCCACAGTAACATATGCATTGCTGGCATCCTTGGGGTTTAGGACCTTTGACTTAGGGCCAGTCCTTTCTTCTCTGGATCAGAATTTCCCCCACTTGTAGGGGGAGTGTAATTTATGTCCCCAAATTCTCCAGAGTTCTTCAGTAAAACAATCAGTAAAATTCTTTTTTAGATTTTTGGGAAATAATCTGAGGAGGAAAGAAAGGAGATGGGGGTAAGAATGTTCCTAAGTCTGAAACACTCTCTGTCCTGAGCTGTCCCCATGGTTACTCAAGAACAAGGTGGGACAGTTTTGTCCACAGCTCCAGAAATACAGAGAACAAAGGGGTGACTTTCATTTTTCTTCAAGCCAGCCCCTGTGGGGGTCTGTGAGCAGCTTCTACCAGAACTTTGGGTTCCGTGTTTGTATTTATAATTTATTTGAAATGTGATGGATAAAGTGTTCTCTTTTGGGGGCCGAAGTTAGCAACTAGCCCTTCAGTTAGGGAAATCGGGGAAGGAATTCACTCCTGCCAAGAACTCCCAACCCAGAATTCTTTGAGGCAGAGGTCCTTCCTCCTCAGGAGGCTGATATTCTCAGCCAAGAACCTTAATTTAGGCTATGGACTCTCTGTATGGTCACCCTAAGAGGAAAGACCCGTTTACCTCATTACCTCCAGAGGGCCAGTCAGGGCCAAGTGCCAAGGGCAGGGCTGCCCTCCAGGGATTCATGACTCCTCCACCCAATGCTGGAATCACTGCCTTGCCTGAAGTGGGAGGTGTCTGACTTCAGCAGCTGCAGGAGGCCAGCAGGCAAGGCACTTGCCCTTTTTCCCTGACAAATTCTGAGCCTGCCAGGTGCCCACCTAGGATCTTTCCTCCACATGAGTTCCCTTGAACGTCATGGTCACAGGTCTCCTACTTTCAGAATTGCAGATCGGGGGGTGGGGGGAGAATGTTGCATGTTGTTTTCTGGTGCTTGTTATTACACATTTGAATAAACAGTGCTGCAAGCATTTGCCATGAAGCCAAGACTGGAACCCTTTTGGGACTTTTTCCCCCTCTTCCTCTCCCTTACTTTGAGTTCTTGGACAAATGCCAACATTTCTCCTCTCTGCACCCCAATAGTTGTATCTGCTGGCTGAGCAGCTGTTTCTAGCAGGCCCCAGTCTGGTGATATCGCCTCTTTTGGTGGCACCAAATTAATCCAAAGTAACTGAGACTCATTAGCAAGTTTGGAGCAAATTCAAAAGGCCAAGGATAGTGGCTTCCACAATGCTATTTCCATTTGCTCTCCCACCATCTGTGACCCCAACAAGCTTCCTATCAGGAGTCGAGGGCCATATGCTCCCCTCTTTACTACAGGGTTCTTGTGGAACAAGCTTGCACTTCCACTCCCTTCAGAAAAAGTCACATTCTACATTTACCTTCCTTAAAAAAATGCACTTGGGCACAATTTTGTATTCACTTTCACCAGGTTCCTGGACCTGTTAGAGATCATCCTTGAGTCTCAGGTTAAGATTCCTTGCCCCCAGATATTATCCTTTAAGTATTTAAACCTTTCCTGGATGAAGCGAAGGAAATCTGAGGTCTCCAAACTATGCGCCTTGACTTATTTGCTTCCAAACTTGGTTTCCTCTTAGTTAACGGGATGCAATATGGGGTGAGGTGTGAGGGGTTGAGGACAAGAAAAGAGGCAGACGTTTGTGTCTTGTGTGAAAGGTGGGAAGAAATGTTATCAGCTACAAAGAAAGAGGTGGAAGATTAAGGTACTTTCCAGGCCGTAGGAAGGAAAAATGACAGATATGATGAGAAATCTTCCTATGCCAAGGCTTCGGTAGCAGCCCTTCCAGCAGAGAAAATATTCATTAGAAAAAGAAGCCAAAATGATGGATGGAATCAGGGTCGAGTCACGGTTTGGGAAAAGGCAGTGCAGGGTATCGATTGCAGTCCTCAGGAAAAGAGAGGCAGCTCAGCAGAGATGCTGCAAACACCAGCAGCCTCGGGGCCACCCAAGTTCCGGAGCTGGCTCTGATAGCTTTCTGTCATCCTGACAGGTGATCGTGATCGGCTAAGCTAGGCCCTATCAAACCCAGACAGCTGCACGCCAACCCTCTGTTCTGCATCAGGGCAGCGTGGGTTTCCCCCAGCGGAGGAACGACGCGAGAGCTGGGTCCCTCCCCCACTCCAACCCCTGTGTCCTTCAGCACATTCTACAGACTCCCTCCCCTTGCCCTTCTGATTCACTGCGCCCACCTCCCTGCACCTACCCTATTCGATCTACAGGGGAGCAGAGTCGCTTCGTGGCCGCCAGCCCTGGAAGGGGCGCCAGCCAGCTGGCTAGTGCATGGCTTAGAGGGACGTCTTGGGCAGAGCGAGGTTTGAGTTGTGGTGCGTGTGCAGTAAGCTTGAGAGTGGACTGGTGTCAAAGAATGTGTGCACAGGGTTAGGAGGGGAGATCCTGGGGTCTTTGGTCTCCTCTTATCCCCCTGCAATTGTGCATTTCGGAAGGGCTCACGCCGCAAGCACCGTAGGCACACCCCCGAAACTACACTTCCCAAAAGGCTATGCGGGCGGGAGGGGACGAGTCCCGAGTTGCGCTTGCGTAAAGAGTGAATTGCAAAGGTAGGGGGAGAGGGGCGTGCCCGCGGTGGGGCAGCGGGGGAGGGGGCCGCGCGGCGGCGGCGCCGGGCGGGCGCGCGTCCGCGGCGGTGATGGCGGTGCGTGAACGCGCGGCGGCAGCAATGGCCGCTCTGGAGCGGCGGGTGCCGAGTCTCGATGACTTCGCGGGACAGAGCTGGAGCTCGTGGGTGGAGCGGGCCGACCTGCCCGCGGCCGACGGTGAGTACAGCCACCCTAGAGTCCAGAGACCCCATCACTGTGTCCCCTCCCCCCCTCCGGGCCCCCGCCTGCTGAGGGGAGCCGCCGACTGGAGCCGCCGTCCGGCTCCCCGGCCCCCCAAACAAAGGACCCGCCGGGTCCTAGTGCCCGCCCGCTCCGCCACCTTCGCGCCTCCGGGTCCTAGCGCCTGCTCACCGCTAGCAGCCCACCCAGCCCACCTTCGTTCCTGCTGCAGCCCAGTACCTGGCCCTATATTTACTTGCCTTTATCTTTATCCGTATCTCCTGGCCTCCAGCTTCCGCCCATTCTGCACCTGCGCTGGCTCTTCTAACCGCAGCAGTCCTCTCCACGTGTTTCCCACGCACCCCAGTTCTGTGCCCCCTTTCACACCCTCTTGTTCCTTCGCCTTTGCCCCATACCTCCTGCACCTTTTTGGCGTTTGCCAGCCGGCTGCAGTGCTGCTGGACCCCCGCCCTCTCTGCATTAGTTTCTCCATCCATCCACCTTATCCATCCTCCCACCTTCCCTGTCTCCTTCAGTCCATCCATCCATGCCTCTCCAACCCTCCGTCCTCTCCGGGGCCTCTTGCCCTGCCTCTTGGCTCTTTCCCATGACCTGCACCTTCTGTAGGCCCCTGAGTGCCTTTAGGGAATAGGCCTACAGCCCCTTCTTCTGATCTTTGTCTCTTGGGCCCCAGGGAGCATCAGGCCTCTCAGCCTTTAGGGGTGACAGCAGGCATCAAGCCCCTAAAGAAGTTTGCAAGTGAGAAGAGGTGGAGTAGGAGACCTCATGGAGCTGTCTCAGATGACACTTGTTCTCCTAGGAGGCTCCTGGCTGCCAGCTCTGTTCAGTTCATCATTCCCAACACTTGCCTTCAACAGACAAGAGTGGGAGCTGCCCCTTGTCTCTTGCATGGCTAACCACCACGTCTCCTATCAAGGCATTATATAAGATGGTCCTTGATCATCTCCTCCTAGAAAGGGCTATATTGTTAGTGGGCATCTGAAAGCAGACCTAAGTAGGAACATGGGCCACCCTGGGACTACCCCATGCTTGTGGGCATGGATAGATAGGGCCATTGTCAGGGTCTGGGTGCATTGAGAACCGGAAATGGAATCAGACGGGTTTGGTGACTCAGAATTGATTTTTTTTCAAGGGACAGGGAGGGGGTGAAGAGAAGGGAGGGGGATGGGGAAAATGCTGCTTTGCATAGCTAAGATGTTTTTATCATTAACCCAGATACTGAAATACAAGGGCAGCCCCCAAGGCAGGGGAGAAGCTCACTTAACTGACCAAGGAGACTTGGAAGATGCCAAAGGGCTTAAAGACAGTAGTGTCTGTCTTCTGTAACCAGCCTGTCAATGCAAGACATGAGAAGCTGGGTATAACTTTTGGTAACTCAGCTGGAGCAAAATTGAGTTTATGGGGAGGGGAGCTGGAGAGTATCTGGGGTGCCACAGCGTAGCAGAAAGGACCTGTGTAAGAAACCTTCAGAAGGCTCTCTAGGGTCTAGAAAAATTCAGGACTGTTTCCCTTCTAAATAGGGAAGCAAGCCCCAGCAAAGAGATGATATTTAACCATAATCACCTAACTAGTCCGCTGTGGACCCTGAACTGCACCGTGAAGGGTCCAGCAGAAAACTAGATGGGTTCTTCTTAGTGGGCCAGTTCTTTTAGAGGCAGCAGGTGAAAGGAGAACGGGCCCTTGAGAATGACCTACTGACAGGTTATTCTGATGGTTCTGAGCACCAGGAGTTTGTCAGAGAATGTGGGTTACTTGGCTGCAGGCCTTGCTTGGGTAGGACACTGGGGCTCTAGAACAGGGGTGGGTTGTCTGATCTGCATTTCTCCTCTAGGGACTGAGCAGGAGGAGAGTAGCAAAAACGTGAAGAAGTTGGACGCCATGACCCTCATTAAAGAAGGTGGGAGTAATACACATTAGGGCTGAGACTCAGGGCGACTTGACCTCCTCCTGATACTGTTGTACTCCATGGCTGCCTGAAGCAGCAGGTCCAGGAAGCCCTCATTTTGATAGGCCTGAGTCAGCCTGTTGTACTGGCTCCTATGACCTGTCACTGGAGATTCTAATCATAGGTGATTGGTGCCCACCCACGTGAAGCTTGTGTACTTCAGTACTGGTTAGGTTGAAGTCTGGAAGTGGGAGCATCCAGCAGGAAGCCCGCTCTGGCAGTTGGGGCGTGAAGTGCCTTCTGAGTGCTGGAGTGGGAGCGACCTGAGAGGGAAACCCAGGGTTCCCAGCCCCAGTGATAAGGACTTCCTGTCATTGCAGACATGTCCATCTTCGGGCACTGTCCAGCCCATGATGACTTCTATTTGGTTGTGTGTAACCACTGCAGCCAGGTGGTGAAGCCTCAAGCTTTCCAGAAGCATTGCGGTGAGGGGAGCCCTGGGGAGCAGACATGGGGACAGGGGACAGTAGGACATGGAACTCTGAGGACGGTCAGTCGGAAGGTCTTGTGGGGCAGTGCAGGGTGGTGGTGGGGAAGTCCAGGGGCAGCTTCAGAGCGTTGTGGGGTGGAGGGGTATTGACTGAACAGACTTCTCACATCCAGTGACGTTAAGGGAGTCAGGAAGCCAGTCTAGAGTTCTGAGCCTTGAAGGCTCCAGATCAGGAGTGCAGGAAGCAGATGCACAATGTGTGCTGTGAAAGTCATCCTGTGATGTGTGTCTGTGGGCAGGCTAGAAGCTTGGGGAAGGAGGCAGTTGCAGCACTCACCTTGATTACTCTCTCCACCTCCTGGTGACAGAAAGAAGACATGGGCCCCTCAGCAAGCTTTATGCCCGGGCCCCACCCCCACCTCCAGCCCCTGCCAGCTCTCAGAAATGCCATGTAGTGAATGGGCAGGGCCCAGCTTGTAGGACCCCAGGTTCCACCAAAACCTCCTCCAGGGAGAAGGGCCAGGGGTCCCGGAGCCGTGGCCACCCGCCTCCTGAAAAGACCCAGAAGGACAACCTCTGGTAAGAAGAGGCTGGAGACTTCCCAAGGCTGCCCCTGATCCAGGGAGGGGTTGACAGCAGTGTGGGTGAAGGGGTACTGCACACAGCAGGAAGCAGCCAGCCTCGTGTGGAGCACCTGTATTCTAAGGAATATAGACTCCCCTTTTCCTGTGTTCCATGCCCCTCCTGGAATCCACCCCAGTCCCAGGGCCTGAGGGAATGGCTCTGGGCTAGTCTAGGCCTCAGGCCAGCCTCCCCCCACTCCCAGCCCATACCATCTCTCCACGTGTAGCCTTTTCGTGCCTGTGGTGAATCTTGAGAAGATGTCCAGTCTCCCGAAGCCCAATGGACATGGAATCAGGGTGGCCCCACCCTCTGCTTTCCTCAGCCAGCCGGGCGGCCTCCCCAAGGACTCCCCTGGAAAAGTGCCCGTGGCTCCCCCCTCTAAGGAGCCTCCTGGCAGAGACGGCATCGAGATAATTGCTGGTGAGGGCTCTAGTCACCGGGCCGAAGGCAGCCCTCTGCAGAAGGAGCCTGGTGGGGCCAGGCTGCCCCCCAAACCTCACCGGAAGATGGCTCGTGAGTAGTCACAGTCCTGGGGTTCAGGAAGATAGAGTAGGGATGCCTTTGGGCTTCCTAGTCCTTGGCCAGGTGGATTGGAAGTCAGGGAGCTTGTTTCCCAGAAAGGTTCTCCAGCCTAGAAGTTACCCTTTCTCCCTTTAGGGACTGGCCCACTACCTCTTTTCTCATATCTCATGGCTAGATGTCCTGGCATCCTGAATGCCTGTGACTGCTTTTGCTTTTTGATATGCGATGCCCTGCTTTGGGTTTGAGGTGATCCAAAAGGAGTGCCTGGGCTGGGGTTGGTCTTACACCCTGCAGAGATGTGGGTGCCCAGAAGAGTTTGCCTGGAAAGGGGAGCCCCGCACCTAAGGGCTGGAGGCTCTTCTGCCTTTGTCCCAATTACTCCTGGGCCTTCTCGAGACTCTCTTGAGGTTCACTGGGACCACTTTCCCCATAGGGAAGGAGTGCGACCTCAACAGGCAGTGTGGGGTCATAAATCCAGAGACCAAAAAGATCTGTACTCGCCTGCTGACTTGCAAGGTAACCCCATCCTAGGGCACGGTGAGGGAAGGGCAGCACAGACTTGGGGCTGGGTGAGGAGAGGAATTTACAGGTTGCTGAACTGCTTGGGCTAGACTTACTCCCGGGATGGGGAGGGGAAGATAACCAACCCCAGGGGCCAAGAGGTGGGAGCAGCAGGCTGGAAGGTGCTCCTAGGTTCCTCTATCCCAAGAAAGGGGGCACCCACTCACACCCCACCCTTCCTGCCTAGGGCAGAGCACATGATTGCCTAGCCCCTGTGCTCAGCTCTGACCCCACCCTATCCCCCTATCCTGCTTTATTCTAGATCCACTCGGTGCATCAGCGCAGGGAGGTCCAAGGCCGGGCCAAGGACTTTGACGTGCTAGTGGCAGAGCTGAAGGCCAACTCCCGCAAAGGGGAGTCCCCAAAGGAGAAGAGCCCAGGACATAAGGAGCCAGCTCTCCAGCGCCCCTCCCAAGAGCTTCCCTCCTCGGTCCAGGCTGTGGCAGCAACGGGGGCTACTGGCAGCACCTTCTCTGCTCGAGCCAAGCAAACCTACCCATACTGTGCACTGCCCAGGTATGTGCAAGATCTGGCCCCCACCTTAACTGGGGTACTCAGGTCTTAAGGCAGCAGAGACCCCTTGGAGACAGGCCCAGGGAGCTTTCTAGAAGATATGTGCTCACCCATCCTTGACTGTGGGGGGTACCTGGGCCCTGGCAATGTTGTAGAAGCAGGTGGCTCCCCTGTTCCTGCCCACACATATCCCAGTAGCCCCGCCTCACTGTGGCATGCCAGATCCAACACCCAGGATTTGAATATTTTCCCAGTTACTTCCAAAGAGCTAAAACCTGTCACTGGGGAGCTGAAAGGGTCAGGGTCCTGGGTGAGGCAGTCCTACTGTGTATTTATTCCCTGGCCCCTTCGTGTGCAGAGGCTGCGCTGGACCTCGGGGAGAGCCTGCCTTGCCGAAGGAGACACACACTCATCTCTGCCTGTAACACGAGGGGCAGACACGAAACAGGCTCAGCTCCCAGACAGGCTCGCAGGAATATGTGATGCAAGAAGGGGGTTGAGAGAGTTGACTGGGCTGACCAGAGCTGAGTGCAGTTAAGCTCGGAAGATTTTCTGGAGGAGGCGAATCTGGAGCAGATTTTCCCCCTGAGGAGGCAGGGCCTGGGAAGTGAAGGGCTGGGGAGAGAAATCCTTGGGAGCTGTGGCCCTGGGCTCTGTCACTTCTGAGCTTTTATCTATCTCGTTCTCCTATCTTTTCCTCCTTCCTCTTCCTCTCATTGCCCAGCAGGGTGTCACCCCTGCCTTTTGAGATTGGCGGGTTCAGGGACACCCCCACCCTGACCTCACCCCATCACATCATCCTCACCTCCCCTTTGGCCCTTCCAGGTCCCGGGCCTCCTCTGAGAGTGAGTTGGATGATGAAAGCCCCTGTGGTGGTGATGGGGACCCAGGCCTGTTCCCCTTCCCTCTGCCCCGGGGTGGGGCCCAGGCTTCCAGCGAGGAGAGTGAGGAGGAGGGGACATCTGAGGACCTCCACCCCTTCCCTGACTGCCATTATGCAACCCGGCCCCCGAGGCCACAGGCGGTAAGGACCTGGGACTGCGCCTGGGGAGGGGGGTGGCCCAGTCCTGGCCCTCAACATGGAGCAGAGGTCCGATCTTGTGTGCAGATGCCTCCCCAGAATCTGCCAACCGTTTCCCTTCCTTCTGCCTCCAGTTCTGCACCTTCGGGAGCCGCCTGGTGAGCCCAGGATGCTACGTATTTAGCCGCCGGCTGGACCGGTTCTGCTCTGCGCTCAGTTCCATGCTGGAACGGCACCTCAGCTCACACATGTGGAAGTGAGTCTCCCAGGCCCAGAACTTGCCTTTCTGAGCTGAGCATGCACATGCACGGATGCCAGAAGCCCTTGTCCTTCACTCTTGCCATCGCTGTCCCCTGGCTGTTGCTCATCCGTGCACTAGTTGGCCAGTACTGAGGTCACTCTTTCCTCTTCCCCGGCCTTCTGCCTGGCTCGCACTTCTACTGTCTCCCAGCAGATGGCAGCAACTCTAGGGCTGTCCCTGCTATTTCTAGACAGGGCCAGGAGACCAGTGTGTGCTGGGAAGCCCTCTTGTGTGTGTGTTAGTCACAGGGGACTCTCTTTTTGCTACAGGAAGATCCCACCAGCGGCTGAGCCTCCACCCCACCTTGTC
Source organism: Capromys pilorides (assembly GCA_004027915.1). Lineage (NCBI taxonomy): Eukaryota > Metazoa > Chordata > Mammalia > Rodentia > Capromyidae > Capromys > Capromys pilorides. Next base: position 56,694 of record PVKN010000471.1, on the reverse strand, counting down.
AGCGCCGCCTTACCTGCTCCCCTGAGCCCGTCCTCCGTGGGCAGCTGCCCCCGACTTCCTGGCCCGCCCCCTAGACCTGTCTGCCCTGCCTCCACACCCCCTAACAAGGACAGCCTTGTTCCCAGCTACCCTGCAGGCTCCCCCAGTGTGGCAGCTGCCTGCAGTCAGGCAGAGTGCATGGGCGGCAGCCAGGCCATCACCTCCCCACTGCCTGCCAACACACCATCCCCATCCTTCAGCAAGCTGCCACCTTCCAAGGCCAGCAAGTCATCCAAAGGCAAGGACGGAATGGAGGTGGAGGCTCCGTCTCGAAAACGGAAGTTATCCCCTGGCCCCACCACTTTCAAACGGACCTGCATCCTTGAACCCACTGGAAAAGGCAAACCATCTGGCTGCCGGGGTCTCTCAGCCAAGACTAAAACAGCCCTAGCCGTGGGCCTTAATGGGACAGTGGGACCAAGAATGAAGCGGGCAGGGCCCCTGGACTGTCGGGGTTCCCTTCATCCGCCCTCCACACCTGTCAAGGCTTCTCAGCTGGAGAACCGGGGAGCCGCTGGACACCCAGCCAAGGCCCTGCCAACCAACTGCCTCTCTGAGGAGGAAGTAGCCAAGAAGCGGAAAAACCTGGCCACTTACTGCCGGCCAGTGAAGGCCAAGCACTGTCAGGCTGGTGCCCCTGCTGACACGGCCTGCTCTGTGCGCCGCAAGAAGCCAGGCCCAGCTTTGGCCTTTGAGGAGAAGTGCTCTACACTGAAGGTACCAGCCCAGCTGCCCAAGGAGCAGGCAGAGAGGATCAGGAAGGCCAAGTATAGGGAACACAGTGGGTACCTGACCTGGAATGGTGTTAAGTAGGTGATATGCAGGGAAGAGAAAAAAGACTTGAGAGTTCCTGGGCTAGAACTTTAGAGAGAGGTCATCAAGTGATGGATCGTCCCCTGTCCACATCCTGCCTGTCCCTTGAATTCAGAGCATTTTACTCTGTTTGCCCTTGCTTTTTTTTTTTTCTTTTTTCCTTGCTTTATCTTTAATCAAAGGGAGCTACTTTCTGAGTTGCTATGGCTTTGCTCCAGGACCTAAGATGACATCTACCCCTTGAAAGAAAGGGAGTTTGGGTCACTAAATTGAGACTGAGGAACAGTAGGTGTGGTCTCGTCTTGTTCCTTGGTTCTTCCTCTTATAAGAGGACACCAAAAGGCAGGTACAATGTGCAAGAGACCCAGGTGCCAGCCTTGTGCCTGTCACACCTCCGGGTTCTCTGGTGATGTTGATCCTTCAGGGTTTCTAGTAGAGTGTACAGCTAAGTGTGTCTGCCTTTCTGATGCAAGCCCTGGGATAGCCTCCTTTGGACTACTGTCTGGTGTGTGCCAGGAAGGACTTGGGGGAGACCGGATGAGGAAGTGCTGTTCTCTCAGTGTAGGCGTGGGTTGGCCACCTCCCTTGCTAGAGCCCAGTACAATCCGTTGTTGAGGGTGTGTGTGTGTGTGTGTTTGTGTTTGCATGTTTGCATGCATGTGTACAAGCATGCACGTGTGTATGCTTGATACCCAGGCTCTGCCTGTTGAACTGGCATTCATCTTCCCTTGCTCAGTTTTGCTTACCAGGCCAGCGGAGGCAAATGAGGGGTTGGCCCTTACAGCCTACATAATTCACAGAGTGAGATGACTGCCAGGTCCCCATCCTGACCTTGTCTCTTGCCTCTTGTCTTCTTACAGTCAAAAGCCCATTAACAAGAAAGTGCCTGCCCACTGCGATGGAGCCGCCAGCACCTCCTCCCCTCCAGATCCGGGTCCCAGGCTGCTGCCGCTTTTTATAACTTTATATTATTTTTTTTAAGAAAAAAAAAAAAACTCTTTAAAATACCTCAAGACTGTCTCCCTGTTCTGTTGCTGCTAAGAAAATATAAAAACAGAAACACGGAAAAGGAAGAAAAATAATGTAGCAGAATGAGTGTCCTTTTTGTCCCCAACCCCACCCAGAAGGCTCAGATGATAGGCACGCATATAATAAATAGGCAGGACAGGTCCCAGGCATGCGTACACACGCACTTTTTTTTTTTTTTTTTTTAAATTTGACTCAGTCTGGGGGTTGCATCATGGGGGAGTCTTCTCTTCAGGTAGGATGACAAATGCATGTCTCCATCCTACTCCAGGGTGGTGTTTCTCTGGGTGTGCCTACCCTTCCCACCTTTTACAAGTATCCTCCGCATTTGGCCATACGGGGAGCTTGAGCTGAGTTGGTAATTGTTCTGAGGATTAATGCTAGAGTGCCCAGATGTAGCTCAGCAGCATTACACCTTCCTGGCAAGCGCAAGGCCCTAAGTTTGATTCCCAGTACCAAAAAGATTAATGCTGGCATCTGTTGAGTCTCCTCTTGGTCGGTGGTTTTGCCCTAAGGGACAGGGTAAGGCTCCAGGGTTGGGCGGGACCACACCTGTCTGCAGGCAGGAAGGAACTGGGAGGTCATTTGCAAAGCTTAGGTGTGGGAGGCCCTGGTTCCTCAGGCTCACCTGGCTTCTCAAGGCTCCAACAGCTGTTGTGAAGGCTGAAAGCCGGGTGCCCTAGTTCTTCCTCCTATCTCAGCTGCGGACAACCGCGGTGGTGCTGAAAGTAGCGTCTCTCCTTTCGCCCTCAAGTCTGAGTTCGCCAGATTCAGGGCACTAGGTTTTCAGCCTTGTCGTTTCCTTTTATTTCCCCTTGTGTTTGGGCAAGGAGAGATTTTGTCCCCCTAAGCCCGAAGAGACAGCAGGAGAGTGAGCTGCTAAGGAAATGCTAGCACTGCAGGAAAGCTGCGGAAGACGCTGGTTTCCCACTCGGGTCCGCATACCAAGTGCGCGATTTGAGGCTTCACTGAACTCAATTGTCACAGATGTAATATCCACTGGCTGCTTCAGATGCAGCCCCTATAGGCACAAAAATACAAATGTAGCTGCGCTGGTAGGTGGCAGGTCCAAGTCTCCGGGGAGCGGCCCCTGAGGCTCACCCCTGTCCCCCAGGGGGCGCTGTGGGCACCTCCGCCGCTTTGCCGGTGGCTTCCCCGAGGAGGAGCCTCTCCTGCAGCGGCGGCAGCCTCCGCCTTCGCAAACCCGGAAGACGCCTCCGGCAGCTGGACTGTGCGGGCTGGCCCTGTACGGCCATGCAGCCTCTGGACGTGGGTCTGGTTCCCGTTCAAGCGAGGGAGCCGAGACTGACCCGCTGGCTGCGGAGAGGCAGTGGGATCTTGGCGCACCTGGTGGCTCTGGGCTTCACCATCTTTTTGATTGCGCTGTCCCGGCCAGGAACCAGTGAGTGCGCCAGGCGGGGCGGGGCATGGGAGGGGCGGGGCCAAGGTGCTTGTGGGGCAGCTCCGGGAGCGTGGGGGTCGGCAGCCGACCGGGTGTTAGGGCCTGGTGGGAGGAGGCTGGGGAATAAGTGCTGGGGGTGGGGGGAGGCAAGTGATCAAAAAGATCAAACTGTCGTTGCGCCGTAGGCAGGGCTCCTGAAGGATTGCAAGGGCGGGGTGGGAGGGAGGTCTACTCACTGAGCTGACAGCCGAGATGGGCCGAGTGGGGGCCCCAGGCCACGCTGCCTTGTGTTTGCTGGAAGCCTTCTGTGGTCGTTCACACTAAGGCCCCTTGGCACTCCACCCTGCACTGAGTTCCTCAGTAGGTTTGGGAGGGGGATGGTGACCTTCGCACCACGGCCAGATTCTGGGCCCCACCTAGTGTCAGGGGAGGGCGCAGAAGCAGTGGTGCCTAGCCGTCAGCCCTGTCTCTTTGGTTCTTAGGTCTTTTCTCCTGGCATCCAGTGTTCATGGCCTTGGCGGTGAGTCTGAGCTTCTGTCTGCACCTGGTTCGGATATGCATAGCGTCACCCGTGGGGAAGCAGCCAGTTTTCAGAAGGCTCAGCCTTAAGAGCCAGAGACGAGGGGGAGACAGCCAGGCTCCCTTCCTTCTCATAGCCTATGGACTGGGGATCCTGGAGGGCTTGGGCCATGGGAAAGTGTCAGGTGTTTCAGAAGAGGAGAGGGCGTGGGAGAGATTACTTCACTGGGGCCTGGAAAGAGGAAGTAGAAGGCATATTATGGTCATCACTGCCCTTGCCCCTAAAGTTCAGGAGAAAGTTTTAACATTTGCTGTTCCATTGGTCCGGAAATGGGAAGGCATATGTCAGCTGGAATGATGAGACGTTCAAGTACCAGTCCCCTGTTACTCAAGGGTTGACCTGTGAAGCAGGAGGTCTTGGCGGAAGTCCTTTCGCCTCCACCCTTTGTCCTGCATTTGGATCTGTGAGGTCACCTGCTTTTTCTCAAGCCCCTAAACCAGATCTACGGCTCACTGGCCCTCTTCTGTATTCACAGTTCTGCCTCTGCATGGCTGAGGCCATCCTAATCTTCTCGCCTGAGCACTCCCCATTCCTCTTCTGCTCCCGAAAGGCCTGGATCCGGCTTCACTGGGTAGGGCAGACCCTGACCGTCCTCTGTGCCGCCTTAGGCCTGGGCTTCATCATCTCCAGCAAGATCCGCAGCGAGCTGCCTCATCTGGTGTCCTGGCACAGCTGGGTAGGCATTCTGACGCTGCTGGCCACTGGCGCCCAGGCACTGTGTGGGCTCTGCCTCCTCTTTCCCCAGGCAGCCAGGGTCTCAAGGGTGGCTCGCCTCAAACTCTACCATCTGACATGTGGACTGGTGGTCTACCTGATGGCAACAGTAACGGTGCTCCTGGGAATGTACTCAGTGTGGTTCCAGGCCCAGATCAAAGGTGCAGCCTGGTACCTGTGCCTGGCACTGCCCCTCTACCCAGCTCTGGTAATCATGCACCAGATCTCCAGATCCTACTTGCCAAGGAAGAAAATGCAAATGTGAGCGCCTCCAAACAGAGTTCAGGAAGGATACTCGTCTTGGACTTCAGGAGCTCCTTGGTGAACTTCAAGGGATCTACTATAGAAGTTTTGGATTTTTGTACTTTGTAACTGGACCAGGGGCTGCAGAAACCCAAGCATGTATTATTGAGCGATGACTTAATAGGCAAAAGTGGACAGGTGTTTGGGGCACACTGGGAGGTTTAGAGAACTTGAGCCTGAGGCCTTCACTCTTGTCAGGAGACAAGTATTAGGTGGTGGTGGTGGTGGTGGTGGTGGTGATTGCCTATTTGCCTAATGAACAGTTGGGTTTGCACACATTATGAATGAAAGACACAGATACTTAAGTCACTTTTAGGAAAGCAAAGTGATATAGTGGAGAAAACCCATGGATCTTGCTTATGGTCCTCTTAGGTTATTGTGAAACCTAAGGTAAATTCTGTATCTCAGGACCTGGATGTTTTTAAACTATCTCCAAGTCCCTTTCATCTCTGACATTCACTTTTTTTTCAAGTTGATGTCACTGAACCTGCTCTCAGCTCTGAACTGTGTGGACCACTTAGCAGCCTGACCATATACCTTTCACATTTATTTTCCTTTTACTCCCTTGAGAAAGACACCTGCCCTCGTAGCCCTTCAGCCAGCTTGCTGATTTAGCTCTTGGGATTTGGCTTCAAGGGATCTAGCACTGTTGAGAAAACGGGCCCGGGGGAATGTCTCCTGGATTCCCAGACAGCAAAGGCACTAAAGTCACTTTAAAATTTTTGAAGATGTGAAGTTGAATTGGCTTAACGGAGCTCTTAGCTTCCAATAGGATCCTTGGCTCAGCTAAGAATTTCCTTTAGCCCACCTCAGGACCTGGCCGCAAAACCTGGATGTGCTCCTTCCCCTGCCATCCATTTTCAGGGCAAAGCAGTCTTGGGCATCTCGCGTTTTACCCTTCTTAGGGTTCAGGGTCTTGTCTTAGCACATTGCTTCATGGAGCTATTCTGATGCTTTTTAAAGCAAAATAAGGACCAAGGAAGCAGTTAGGGTTCTTCTGACCAAAGGAGAACAAAGCCTTCTTGGTTCCCTTTCTCTTCTTGTCATCTATGCTTTCCTCAGTTGTCATCTCCTGTCAGCTCTTTGACCTAAGAGATGGCTCTGTTTGGCCAGCTGGCAGAGGAAGGCAGGGCTGTCTTCCCTGCAGAAAACCTTCCTTGTTCCAACTGAAAGTAGTTCCCCAAACTGCCTTCGGTGTTAAGGGCTGGATGCCAGATTGGTTAGCTGTAGCCTAGCTCATTCAGGGCAATGAGACCTCCATAGGTCACGGAAGGACTGGAGACATCTGGCTTTTTGTACACAGATACAACCCACAGGAAACTGGGAGGCCTGGGATGGGCTAGCACTCCACTTCCTGTGAGCCGGGAGAGACCTGCTTTGATGTCAATGTCTTAAATGGCCCAGGCCTGCTGAAGCTTCAGGGCTTCCTCTCCACGTGACTCAGGAGCAGGCAGGTTGGTGTGATTCAGTCCTAGAGGAATGAGGACGGTGAGGGCAGAAGAATTCTCAGTGGACTTCGCTGTGTTTCTCCTGGTGAGATGGCATCTTTCAGGGCACTCTAGGTGCTGAGCATCTATGGGATGTGCACAGGGTGACTGCCTCTCTCCACCTCTCACTGCCCAACGAGGTGCAAAGTTAGAATCAATAGTTACTAGGTTGTGCAGAGGACTTTCTCACCTAGGGTCACTCTGAAACAGGAATTCCATGGCTAGTACTGGGGGCACACACAGGGTGAGAGAGTTTGCCAAGGTCCGTCAGCCTGCCCTGAGTAGCAGGCGACAACCGGAAAGCCGAGACTGCCTGAGGTGTTGCCTCCTCCCAGGTGGTGCGGGGGCTGGTGGGCGGGCAGGCGAGCAGGCGTGCTGACAGCCGGCAGTTTGCGTGGGCTGTGCCATCTGATGTCTATTCCCAGCCCTGGGAGGAAGGGGAATCATTTATATTCTGCAGGAGGAAAGGGACCCATCTGTCGCCTCTCTGCCCAGCAGGCCTGGAGGGCAGGGACACAGGGCAGAGACTAGGGCTGAGGTGGTCTGCTTGGCCGTCTGACTGCAGTATAGGGAGGAAGTCACCAGCAGGAGCTTTCTTCCAGGGAGGCCAGATTGTGGGGGAAAACCCCCTCCTATCCCATCTTTCCATTTCTCCCTCCACCACCACCTGTCCTCACATCCTGGGGCAGCAGCTGGACAGCCATTAGACCTTAGTGCCAGAGCACGCTTTCTGCGGCTGGGAGCTCAGTGGCTGCCCACAGCATATGCCTCCTGGCTGTGTGTTCTGTCCTCCCCCTCCCCCTTCTATCTCCTGATGGTTGGGTACTAGCTGGGCTCCTCAGCCAGGCAGAGGCCTCAAGGGAGAAGCAAAATGGCTGCCCTTTTGCCCTTGTTTTCTGAGGAGGGAAAGCGGCTCTTAAAAAAAAAAAAAAAAAGAAAAAACTTGTTATTTGCATGGATTTCCATATCAGGCTTCCTGAGTCCTGATTCCATATTTGATTGTGTTCATACTCAACTTTAAAGACATTAGAGACATACATGGAGTTGTACCCACATCCAAGTGGTAATGGGATGGCCAGTCTGGGTTTTGATGGCCCTTACAAGCCCCTACCTTTCCTGCCTGCCCTTACCGTTAGTCCTATCAGGGTGGGGGTGGGGTGAGTGGCAGGAGCTCAGTGTCTGCGGAAGTCATCCAGCCTCACCTCCGTGGCTGTCAGCTCCATTGGCCATTGTCACTCCCGGCTGGGCGCTACCTCCTCTCCCCACTGCTCATGAGGCAGACTCCCCTTCCGCACCTCCTGTTGCTGGCCTGTCCCGTCTTTCTCATTTCCCCATCCTGGCACCCCATGCATGGCTGCTGTGGGTCTTGTTTTCCAGCCTCACTGTGGGAGATCCAGGCGTCCTCCTGGAGCCAGCTGGCTGCAGTGCCAGGGCCTGTTTAGAGTTAATAATAATCATTAGCTGAACGGTGCTGGGGCCTCGGCTCCAGATCTCTAAGCACTTGCAGGCTGAGTCAGCCAGCCCTCACTTGCCCCCTCTTCCTGGACTGCGGAATGTGACAGAATGGGGAGGCACTGGAAGAGGAGGGACTCGAATGTCCTGTGGCCTAGCCATCTTTTGAGGCTTTTTCTGGGAGCAAGTACTGAGAATCCCCACCATAAACTAAGAAGTCCTGAGTGCCTGACAAAAGTTGAGATGCAGGGAAAACAGTTTCAGTCGAAACTGGTGGTGGTAGTGGCAGCAGAGGGACCTGGAACCTCTAGTACTCCTGCCTTTCTTTCTGTTTACCAGCCACAGCCTCCAGGGGGCGCCCTGGGTCCTAATGCCCCAACCTCAGCTTTTCCAGTGCCTGGGCAAGCCCAGGGAGCAGGAGGGTTCTGGTTTAGTGTCCCCGATGCGCCTGTGTCTGGCTGGCATAAACAGCCTATGCATCAAGACATAGAAGATACACTGGCCTGGAAGCCGGGAAACCTGCTGCATCTGCTCACTCAGTCCCCACCCCTGGTGTGGCCTGAGGCAAACCACTTGTTACTCAGCCTACCTCACAGAGACACTCAAAGTTGGACGAGGGAACACTCATTCACAAGAGATGGACAGTTCAACCCAATAAACTTATATAAACAGCGGGCATTTCTGTGTTCTTGTCCTCTTCTCTCCCTGAGACTGGCTCTTGGCTTCATACCTCCTAGGGAGGCAGTAAGCATTTATGGATGATGAGTGGGGGACCCAAGAGACACGTCTCTTACTTCTAGATGCAAGGTCATTTCTTCTGCACTCCTGCCAGAAATGCCACCACAGCCGTGACCACTGAGATGTGCCCTAATTGCTGCCTGTTTAGTGTCCTCCAGTCATGGGGCTGCTAATGGTGCAGTCGGAACAGCGGCCCTGCAAGTCTAGCCAGAGTTGATCTTAGACAGGAGCTGCTGCTCAAGGGTCTAGCTCCATACCCTCTCCTTGATCTTGTCCTTCTTAGGGAAGAGGGGCACGTGAGCCAGGAAGTGAGGAACAGTGACAGAAATGACCATGTTGTCTTCCTGACCCTCTAGCTTTCCTGCTGTACCTCATGCCCCTCAGGCGAAGCTCCAGGGATGCCCAACAGTGAAGGACAGGCTTTTGGCTATGGAGGTCCACAACGCGTTTTCCCTTCTTTGTGTCAAGTTCTTGCAGTAGAATCACAGCCTTCTCTTCCTCCTCCAAATGCTGTGCTGAACGTCACACGCACACTCGCATGCTATGAAGGTCTGTTAAAATTTGAAATGAGCCCGAAGGAGGATACTTTTTGTCTGCCTGAGAACAGGCAGTAGCAGTCTGCTGGGAGTGAATGCGGAGAGGCAGGCCCTACAGCAGCACAGAGGTTTGAATTGTTTGTTTTTGTTTATTTTATTTTTCTGTCCTGGGATCTAGAGATTAAATCCTAATCAGGAATTGTGGGCATAATTTCAGCCATTCTCACAACCATGAACAGGAAGGAAGCATATGTTGAAGGGTAGAGGACAGTGCCCCAGACTGGTTCTGGAGGCAGGGTGTGGCAGTCTCGGCTCTGAGCTGAATGCAGACAAAATTATTTCCAGGGAACACTCCTTTCCTCCCCCTGCCCCGCCCCCATGCCCCACCCTGAGGGCTTGGCTTGTCACTAAGACAGTCTCTGAATAACAGTTTTTATTTTATCTTTTTTTTTTTTTTTTAAATTATTTATTTATTTATTTATTTGTTTGCTTGTTGTGTGTGTTTGTTTCTTTATTTATTCATTTGGTGGCTGGCTCAGCCTGCCCTGGTGGTGGCGCTGGCGCAGCATGTGGTGCCGGGGATCGAACTGCAGTCCCCGCAGTTGCCTGAGCCCTCTTAAGCAGGCGCTTTAGACCACTGAACCATCTCGCCGGCCCTATTTTGTCTTTTTTGAAACAGGGTTTCACTATGCAGTTCAGCTGGCCTTGAACTCAGCAGTCCTCCTGCCTCAGCCTCCTGAGTGCTGGGCTCACAGATATGCACCTCCACACCCAGCTAACGGTCCATTTTCAATCCAGCTGTTACTCTCAGAATTACCAGATAGGTTTTTCGCCTTTTGGAAGCAGACTAAGGAACCATTTCTAGCTACTCTGGTTTCCCAGGAGTCAACTCTGCCTCAGTGAGTTCGCCTGAGTGGCCTGTAGCACTGCTATCTTTACGGTGTATTCTTAGCTGCCCCACACCCTAAGTTCTGGTTAGTCTCACAAGCCCTGGGTACCACCCAACTCCAGGCTCCAGCAGGGTGGGCACTGTGCACATGCGCAGGCACACATCCCAGCAGTGGGGACAGTGACACCTGTTAAGCATGCCTGTGCCAAGGGCGCCTGAAGGTCCCATGCAGAGCTCATGGAAGGACGTTCTCAGGCCACTGTCCTGTGCCCTCTTTCCCCTGGGAGACAATAACTAGGCTGTCTTGGAAGGCCTCAGGATGTATCTTAGGTATCTTCACTATTTGATATTTTCCACTTGTTAGTAAGCATACCTGATAAAAAGGGAGGGACAGCTGCTTTAATCTGCCTCTCTCAAACAGCAGCATCCAGGATAGATTTATTGTGGCCTTCCCAGAAAGGCTTCTATCCTCCAGGAGGACCTTGAACCTTTCCTGCTATGTGGGTGGGGAAAGGGGAGAAGACCAGGTGAAAGACACAGGCTCATCATGCTCTGAACCTTCATGTTCCCTTCTAAAAGGTGACCTTTGCAAGCCATGCCATACACAGCTGTATGTCCTGGCCAAAACCTAGGAACTTCTTGTGATGTTGGGTGGGGTAGGGCAGAAGAGTGGAAGCAATGTAGCTTAGACTTCCTTGGGGTGATGGAAAGGAAAATATCAAGATGTAGCCTTAAGACAGGCCTATAATCCAGAACTCGGGGAGACTTGCAAGTTTGATCCCAGCCTGGGCAATTTAGCAGAGACCCTTTATCCAAAAATAAAAATAATCAACAGGAAGGAGACACAGATCAGTGTGTTCAACCTACAATACTGTGAAGAACAGAACATGGTATAAAACCAACCCTGGCAGGCTCAGAGAAGGGGCAGGGCACAGGCCAAGACAAGGGACAGAATAACCAGTCTTTCTCAATCTGTTCTCTTTACATCTCTGGCCAGACCACCGGGAACATGCCTGATCTCATGCTGTTCTCTGTACCAGTTTGATCTTTTAGGGCAACCTGTCAGCCATAGCAAAAAGTTCACAGATAGCAAACAGTAAACATGGACTATGGGAGAGCTCATGCATGAAATCCATCATTTTATTACCGGTTGCCAAGGTTGATCCGTCTGGTGTGGCTGGTTGTAAACCGTTTCTATCCCTCACCAGCTCAATTGTTGCTCATGAAGTGAACAAGATGGAAGGTCCAGCCAGCATGGTAGTGTGTGCCTGTCACAACATCTGCCTGGCAGGATGAGGCTAGAGGATTGCAAGTTCGAGGTCAGTGTGGACAACTTAGCCAGATCCTGTCCCAAAATGTAAAAATAGCATAAAAAAGTGCTGGGGGTATAGGTTGTGCTTGCTCTAATATATATGGGAAGGACTGGATTCAGTCTCCAGGACCACACATGCATATGTGTACACAACACACACACACACATACACACTTTCCAGACTGGGATCTGCCTTTTGGTTGAAATTTTATAAATGTAAGAAATTAGGTAATTATACAAATTCTTATCCTTTCAGTTTTCATTTTTTTTTTCCCTTATAACATGTTCTTTCTCCACTTGGGATCCACCATGACAATCCCCTTCTGAAATACCAAGACAGCAGCCCAAGAATTTGGCTGACCAGAGTTTTGATCAATTCCAGTTTCTGGTGGGCTGTGTCTCTACCAAAAAAGTGAAGATTACATTTGGTCACTGCACACAATGCCTAGAACACACGAAATCTTCAATGAATATTAATTTGTGCATTAAATGAATATGCTTTTAGCCTTAGGATGGCTACCATTGCAACATGAAAATATACTGACAATAAAGTTGTATGTAAGTCAACAGTTGCCCATTATTTCTCAAAGCCCATCCCAACTGTTTTCCCATGGTACCATTAGTAAGATCAATCTAGACTTTTAAGAGAATGCTGTGGAGAAGTCAGTGCTCCACGTACCCAAGAAACCTTTGTTATCTTCAAGCCTTAGCCCAGATCATGGGATTTCTAAACTCTTGCCTCCCAAAGCCTCACTGATAGAGAATCTATCCTAGATGTTGGGAAACTATGGCCTCCTGGTCAAACCACCCCACTGCCTGGATTTGTGTGGTCTGATCTACTAATTGTTTTTATAATTTTAAGTGGGTACCAGAAAACCCTGAAAAGACATACTGAGCTAGGCAGGGTAGTACATGCTTATACTACCAGCACTTTGAAGTCTGGAGCAGGAGAGTTGCTGCAAGTTCGAGACCAGCCTGGGCTACAAAGTGAGTTCAAAGCCACCCTACACTGCATAGCAAAAAACCAAAAAAAAAAGTGTTGAAATTGTATATAATTCAAATTTCAATGTCCATAAATAAATCAAGTTTTATAATATACTATGATTTGGTTATTATTTGAATCTCTACCCCAAAGGTTCATGTACTGCAATCCTGGTCTCTAGTTGTTTTGAGAAGTGATGGAACCTTTTAAGAGGTGGGACTTAGTTCTCTTTTGGGAGAGATTAATGAAGTTTTGATGAGACCCTGGTTTGTTAGTATAAAATGCAGCCTGACCCCCGAATCTCTGTCTTCCTGTCTCACCACTCGATCTCTTCCATCTGTGTTCCCACCATTGTGCCGTCACCATAAGGCCCTCACCAGAGGTCAGCCAGATGGGGCTGCCTGATCTTGGACTTCTATCCTTCAAAGCTGTGAGCTAAATAAAAACCTCTTTATAAAATACTCAGCCTGAAGTATTTCATTATAGTAATAAGAAAAAGACTCATTTGTCGACCCAGAACCACTATCCTTCATTCACATACAGTTTATGCACACTATCAGGCTATAGCTGCACCATGGAGGTGGAACAGACCGTGTGGCCTACAAAGCTGCAGTATTTACTATCTGGCTTCTGACCAAAAATTTCCTAACCCCTACTGCTTAAATGTAGATGTTACCCATGGCCTTATAGTGGCATTTAAAGATTCTCTCCCTAGATCAGCTGCACCCTTCTGAAGGACAGTAAACCCCACCCACAGGCTGAAAAGATAAATAAACCAGCCGCAGACCATGCCAGAACAGAGACTCAAGCCAGGTTTAATGGTCATTATCTAGTTTCTAGAGCCCAGGGGCTCTGAGGTTTGCCAGCCTGGGTACACACATGTGGGAGGGACAGCGTCTTGGACGTAGGTGACATACAGAGGTAAGAACACACACAAAACTGGAATCAGGAGGCTTCAGTCTCCCCAGCTGAGATGTACCCTCCCCTGGCCCCTCTTAGGGGCCTAATAAATACAGCAAAGGAGAAACAGTCACAAATAATTACATGGACAGATTGTAGAGCCTTGTCATATTCTGTCTCCAAGGACACCTGCTTCCTGGGAGATATGTCTGGCTTATGGGTGCAGGGTGGGGTGAGGGTAGAGGTATCTTAGAGCCACACTTGACAGTTTTCTATCCAGGTTCTATAGAGCTTGCTGAATTGCTTGCTGTTGGTGAGCATTCAATCCCCCTAGCAGAAAGCTACCTTTGGGTCTTACCAGCTAAAACCATGGGAAGCAGCTCAGCAGTACAACCTAGGGGAGCAGCCAGGCACATCTTCCAGGTATCTCCAACTAGCGGGTATAGTAGGGAGATTTCAAGCTACAAGGTAGGACTCCGGAAGAAAACAGCCCTCTGAGTCCCAAGGAGCTCAGCTAGAATACCCCAGAAGGCCTGCTTCATCTGACTCGCTACAAAAGAGTTCCAGAGCCCTGAGTAGTACCAAGAGGGGAAACTGACGCATGAAAAAACGTTTTCCCATGTCTCTTGCTAGGACTGAGGAGGGAGTCCTAGTGCTTCTTGCTCTGGTAACAAAAATCCTCGCAGGTCTCTGGGGAATAGCCAGAAAATGTTTTCCTCCCACTTCTATCTTATTAGGGTAGTTACCGTTAGGAAGGGCTGCATGGCCCCTGCTAGTTTCCTTCTGGGTCTGTCATTGCCCTAGTTCTTAGTATCTTGTACATGCAGTTTTTAAGGAAGGTTTCTCAGGAGTCTGAAGAACTACCTAGGGCCTCATGACCCTTCTCCCAAGATCTTCAACCACGGTTTCTCTAGCTCCAGATTTTCCAGAGTAGGGATTCAGAGTCATGGAGATGTGAAGGTTCAAGGAGTTCAGAAATTAAAGTACAATAGTCTGTGTGTCTGAGATGCCTGGCATAGTCACTATCTCCCCTACAGCGCAAGGAAACTGTGTGTGAAATTGTGCACAAAGCGAGACTGTACTGGAAGGGGGGATGTCAGCTTCACTGTCCTGGTGGAGGTCAAGGTGCTGGTGTGCATGCATACTCAGGAGCGTGCATACCTATAAGCATGCAACTACTTGAGGGAAATTGCTGCACCTCTCTCTTGATAAAACTAGGTTACTAGTAAAAGATGGACAGCAGCCTTGAGGTCCCAGGGACTGGGAAGGAGAAGATGTTGACTTCCAAGCCCCTTCCCCAACCTTAACAGGCAGCTTAAACGGTCAAGCCCTCCTAGCAAGCAGTCTTCACCCACAGGCAACCTCTTAGAACCTAAAAGGAAGAAATTAGAGGACCTGGAGAACTTTCAAGAGACAGGAAACACAGGAGAAGAGACACTAAGGAGGACCAACATCAAAGAACATTTTCATCTTTGCCCTGTTCATGCCCCTGCCAAAGCTCACAGCCACCATCTCCCAGGCATGTACCACGGTTAAAGGGAGGAGTTAGAGGGAGTTGTCATCTTCATACCCAAACTACTCTGAAATTCTGGCTGGAAACTGATGTTCTTACATTTCTCTGGCCTAACAACCACAGCTGCACAGACCTCAGGCTGAGAGATGGGATGGCAGAGCTTTCCATCTGAAAGTGTAGTGCCACTGGGTACCTCTGCTGTAGTTCTGCCTTGAGCTTCATGGAGAGGGTATAACTCAACACTGCACTCCAAATTGCCATTCGGAGACAGAAACCACCCAATGCCAATCCTTCAGATGACCAAATCCCATGCTTTCGCTTTGCAGCAAGAGTGAGGCCTCTGAGAGAGGAGTGAGGCAGCCTCGTCAACAGGGAGGAGAGACCTACTATTGGTGCCTCATCTCCATAGCCAGTCTATCTGAAGCGGGGCCAGGCTTTCCTAAGGTCTACTCTTTGCAGAGGAGCGTACTGAGGAAAACCCAGAATCCCACCTTAGCTTGAGAAGGAGACTGAAGAGATGGTAAATACCAAAAATCAGGTAGGTTCTGTTGGTTGCCACATCTCAGCTGACTTATTCTCTTCCTCCTGGTGAGAATGGGCCAGCGTACTACATCTACAGCAGGTATCCCTTAAAGTTCTGCCTTCAACAACACACTCTGGTCTGACACACAGATGCTGGGAATCATATGTTAGCTAAGAACTTCTCCAACGAGGGAATGAGCCTATCTGGGGCTCACCCCCATTCATAAGTTTTGTGCTAGTGGCTATCCTGTGGTGGGGACCTCTTGATTTACGCTGTCGCGGTGCCATGGGTCCCAGTACTAGGCACAGATACCACATCCCACATGCTGCCACGATACACAACAGGCCAGGCCCACTAAGATACAACTACCCAGGGCCTATCAGGAAAGAGGCTTTAGTGGAAAGTCTCACAGCAACTTTGGGGACCATTACTGATCAAGGCCTCACTTTCCAAAGACTTTCCATCCCCAGCTGTGAAGTGCGACTTCCTGACCCTAGAAGACGCTGCAGCTTTCTCAACATGGCTCCTGTGCAGACTCTCCCAACACACACAACTTCACAGGTGTGGGTGGGCAGAGATAAAAAAAAAAAAAAAAATGGTTTTCAAATGATTTTCCTTTAAGGAGCTAGGGATGATCTCAAAAATGTTTAGGAAACCTGCTCTTCCCTTTACCCCTTGCTCATTCTCATTCAGCTCAGACATGCTCCTCCTCCTCTACTACATTAAGAATTGCAGGGCTTTGGGTAGGGGTGTAGCATTTGCCTGAGGATTAATATATCCGTATTTGAAACTCGTGGCAGCCACACCTTCGGTGGGATCTTGCCTGATGTTGTGCCCATGACCAATTCCCTGGAGGTCAGGAGGAACCCTCTCCCTCGGGCAGCCAGCCCTCTCTTCTATCCCCTCATATCTTTCAGGGGTGCATGACCTCTCCTGGGGCAGACTCTCCCCACCAACCTATCCTGCTCACACCACAATGGGTGTATCAGAGAAGACCGAGCTGACAGATTCTGGATCTGACATCCTTCGTTGGCCCTTGCCTGTTGCCTCCGGCACTGGCAGGGTGTTACCTGGCTTGAGCTTGCCATTCTGACCCTGCCCAGGTCCAGCAGGTTCCAGGAAAGCCACCCGCCGGTCAAAACCATCATCTTTGTCCCCACCAGCCATAGGATCATGATTGGGTGTGGTACTAAGCATGGAAGAGCTGAGGCTGTCACCTTGGTGGCTGGAAGGCTTCTCTACACCCCGGCACCAGCAGCGGCAAGGGGTGAGGTACAGGTATATGAGGACCAGGACCACACTGAGGATACAGCCCACTAGGGTGGTATAAGCTGTGTTGAGGGTGTCATGGTGTCCATGCAAGGTGAAGTTGTGTACTTTCAACTCCACCAACAGTGTCTCGTTGAAGGTCTCACCCATAGCATAGCAGGTATAAACACCCCCGTCTTCAACCTGCACCTTCTCGAAATGAAGATTGCCATCCTTGACCATCACTGTGCCATTGGCTACCTTGTCTAGCACCCGTTCATGGCTTGGCGTCACCCACACCTTAGTCATCCCCTGCTGCTTGGTGTCACACTTGATAGTGAAGGTCTCACCCAGGTGAGCAACCCAGGCGCTCTCCTTATACTCACTGCAGTTGAGGAAACTTAGATTAAAGACATTGTGCAGCTCCTTGGAATGCACACAATACAGATCCTCCTGAAAGTCCATCACGGAGCTCAGCTGCCGGTACTGCCAGTGTGAAAAGAGCTGATAAAGCTTGCAGTTGCATTCCAGGGGGTTGTTATGTAGGTACAGTCCATTCTTGATCCATGCCGGCAGATTCTGCAGCTCAGGCAGTGGCAAGTTCTTCAACTTGTTAGAGGACAGATCCAAGAGTGCTAGTTTGGGTAGCTTGGCTCTTTCGCTGACCAGTTCCAGAGGGAAGCGGGAGATCTGGTTCTGGCTCAAGTAGAGTTTCTGGAGCTGGGCCATGTCCTCGAAGGCATAGCGGTCCACCGCCATGATATGGTTATTGTAGAGCAGCAGCACCTCCAGGGCTTGCAGTTCACTGAACAGGAACTCATCCAGCGTTCGCAGCTGGTTGGAGGACAGGTCCAGGTAGCGCAGGTTGGGCACCGGGGAAAAGGCCTCAGAGGAGATGAAATTCAGGTGGTTGTGGCTCAGCAGCAGGGAATGCAGGTGGGACAGGCGCGTAGGGGTCCACTCAGCCCGCAGGCGACTCAGGTTGTTGTGGCTGAGGTCCAGCAGCGCTGTGTAGCTGGGTAAGGAATGGGGCACATTGAGCAGTTGCTGTTTGGAGCAGCTGAGGATGTTGCTGGCGCACAGGCAGGCAGCAGGACAGCTAACCACGGGTCGGCCGGCTCTGGCCACCTCAAAAAGGAGCAGGAACAAGGACAGCAGCAGGAGCCAGAGGCCTCGCGGGTCACACTGGGGTTGCATAGTGTCACTACAGAGTGCGAGGAAGGCCACAAGGAAGATCTCGGGAGGAGTCACCCAGGCATTTTTTCCAGTGGGGTGCAGAACGGTCACTTTCACTACAGGCTTGAGAGAGAAGGTGGGTTTGTGGTCACTAGGGACTCTGGAGGGAGGGATCGCCACTCCCACTTTCCGCTCCCCCGCTTCCCACCCCCATCCCACTGGTTAGAAGAGAAAGCGAGCTATGCTAGGTAGTTGCCAGGCACTCTGCTGGCAGGCAACGGGACTCTAAATACTGGGGCAAGAGGAGGTGGTGGAAAGGCCTACTCGGCTGGGGTTGCGGGTGTACGGTGGGGGTATGAGCGAATGGTCCAGGACTGTTGGGGTCACCGGCACTGCAGGCCCGGAGGTTGGAGACCGAGTCAGCGGGGCCTTTGGGGAGGAGCGCAGGGAAGGTCAACAGGGCACCCGGCTGCGCAGGGCGCATCCGGAAGGGGTTTATGGCCTCTGGGGTCTGTCGGCGCGGGCTCCCCCCAACCTCGGGTCACTGCACCTGCTCGCAGAGGACGCGTCTCAGCCCATGGCCAGTACCGGCGCTCGGTCGCGGCCTCCCCCGGCGGCGCCTCCCCGGCCGGCCTCTCAAGGTTCCCGTCTTACGCAGGGGCCCGCGCCCGGCAACGCCGCCTCCAGGGGACTCGTGGGGTCCGCGGCGCTCCCCCGCTTCTCCGCCGCGCCCGCCGGAGCCCACTGAGCACAGCCTCCACCTTCAGGCCAGCGGGCCGGGCGTAAAACGGGGCCGGGAGACGGAGGCGCCGCGAGCCGAGCCGAGGGAGCAGCGTGGGGGTAGCAGGCACCCGCGCGCGCGCCCGATGCCACCGCCGCCGCCGCCAGGGCCTCGGAGCGCGTGCGCGGCGGGGGCGGGGCGCACGTGCGTGTGTTTGTGTCCGGGCCGTCGGGTGGGGGCAGCTGGTGTCCACCCGCCGGGTCCTCCTCTGGGTGAGCCGGTCCCGGCTGCTGAGCTGGTGACGGAAAGACTCGGGAAGGGGACGCTGGCCCTTAATCTCCTCCCCTCCTTCCTCCATCCCCCTTCTCCAGCGCCCCATCCAGCCTTCTTCCCCGCAGGTCCCTTCCTTCCTCCTACTCAAGACTGCTGGCAGGAAAAGTTCGTCTAGCTGGAGTGAATTTGCTGCAGCTAAGTCCAGGGCAGGAGGCATCGTATGTCTTAATTTTCCAAATTAAGCAAGTCTGGCTCAGCTCCCGCCTGTCAGAGTTGGCGGGAAGTTCATTAGTTACCTTTCAAGGCCCCTCCTCCCTCTGGCTGGGGCAGAAATCCCAAAAATTTGGGGAAAGGTTCGTTTGGTTTCCTTTTCCCCTTCAATCTTGATGCTACTAGTCCGTAATTCTTGGGGTACCTGAAAGGTGCAGCTCCATAGCCTGTACACCAGCCAAGCGGGTGCGGGGCAGCCTCCTGTCTGGATGCTTGAGTCTGGGCCCATTGTAACCTGTGCAGCTTTCCCCATCCGCCGCCGAAATACCCTGCATTCAAGCCAGGGACAGGTTTCACTCCTAGAAACTCCAAAATCCTTACCTGAAGGAAGTAATTTATCTCTTCAGCCTGGCCACCTGCCTTCTTCCTAAACCAGTTTCCCCTTATAGAGCGCTTTCAGCCGGATTTCTCTATTACTTAAGTCTCAAGATGAAGGTCAGCGGTGGGGGCTGAGAATGTCTTTTCTAGTGTGACCCCTGAAACACAAGCAGTTAACCAGTGTAATTCGGTGGGGTGGAGTAATAGGATATAGAAAGACCTGAGACCTTACAATTTAAGATTTTTTAGCTATTTTTGAGACGATGGACCCTGAGGGAGAAATTACCATTTTATTCTTTCTGGCCTTTTACAATGGCAAGAACAAGACTGAAATTGATGTCTCAATAGATTAGCCTGCTATGTTTTACAAAGAAAGAATTTATATCTGTCACATATGTTTTGCCATGAATTTAAGTGGTTGCAGTATCTCTTGGAGGGATATTACCATGTTATCCTTATGCATATTGTGAAAGAAGTCTTTATTTTCCTGCTGATGTCAGGCAGTGGTGAGAAGGCAGAGGGTGTTACCTTTGGTGGGCAGGAAAGGAGGAATCCTGAAATCATATTGGATCAGTTATCTATTGCTGCATAACAAATTACCCCAAAGCAATATTATAGAGGTTTACTATAATATTGATGGAGGAGATAAGGGTTTGGAACAAACTGTAGAACCAACTGGGTGGAATGGGTCAAAAGTTATAAAAACTTACAGCTTGCAGGTTGAGCAAGATGTTTCCTAAAGAGAGGACATGTCAAGAACACAGGACCCAAAATGACACAGTGGTCTCTGAGCACCCCACAGGGAGCTAATCAGGAAGCAGTATTTTTAACCTTTCATTTGAATCTTGCATTATTTGTAGAACCAATGAAAAGATGTTATTTTCAATCATTTATCTGGAGGCATAACCAGTCAAAAAACACTGTTTTGGATCCTTCACTTATTTCTGGCAAGAAAACAAGCAAGTTTTTCTTTTTTAAAGTATTTAGTACAGGGTCTCACTACACAGATGGGACTTGCAGTGATCTCCCTGTTTTCAGCCTCCCATGCACCGTCACAGCACACTCCAGGGGCAGGGCCGACACAGCATGCAGTGGGTGGAACCTGGTCCCTGCATCTGAGCTATCTGGTCGGCCCTTAAGCAAGTTTTTCTATAGGACAGTTTATACCTAGCATGAGGCCAAGTAAGTTCTCGATAGGATAAATATTCCAATGCTTTATATTTCCTTAAGTAGAAAGACAACCTGGGAGTTTAGGATACTAAAGATCCCTTTCCCCTTATCTTTGAGGATGCTATGAACATCTTTATCAACCCACTCTTACCCTGTAGATGTTCTTTTCTGTCCTCACTGTCCTCACTGCCTTTTATTATTCAGTTCTTAGCTTGGAGCACCAAGGACCTGGGATGAAGCCCCACAAGATCCTTACAATCTGATGACAATGGGATACATTATTTTGTGCCATTTCTGCTGGGCAGAGATTTGGCAGTGGCATGGTAGACTGTCCTAACTTGGAGGTTTCTCATGTAGCTGCAGGTATGTGTGTCGACAGGGGTTATAGCCACTTGGGAAGATGAACTGGATAAACTTCTGCAGAGGCTCACTTGCCTGGGCTCCTTGTGTGGCTGGCAGGAAACGCTGGGACCTCTCTGGCAGGCTGCATGTGCCCTGACAGCAAGCAGCTCACGCCCCTCAGAGCAAGAGCTCCCAGAGAGAGCAAGACAGAAGTCACAGTGGTTTCACTCTCTAAAGTTTTGTATGTCACCTTTACTTTAGTCACATAGACAAGTCTATGGAAAACTTCCATATGGGAAACTACCACAAGGACATGAATTCCAGAAACAGTGGATCTTTGGGCATGCTTATTACACATATGTGTCTGATATCCCACTTTTTTAATATTTAAAAATTTTCAAATATATACAAAAGTAGAGAAAAGAACGCAGCAAACTTTATTCCATACAGCCATCACCCATATTCCATAATTGTCAAGGAAGCACTTTGCTTCCTAATATTTTATTTTGTACAGGTGTCCCTGGCGAACACGTCCTCTTCCCACCTAGCCCTTGTATGCATATCATATGCTTTCTTTAAACCCCAGTGTTCCTGGCTCTTTCTTCTTGCTCTCCCATCCCTTTTTCTGCTGTTAACTTGTTAGAAATCAAGAACGTATGTCTACTTTTAAAAAGTAGAGGAGAGACATGCAAAGAAAGCAAAAGTCCTTTAGGTTGGAGACTGATTTTAAGAGTGGTGACTAATTTGGAGGGATCACCACAGATAGGGTCTACGGTTTCCTTTTCAGCTCATCAGGAAGTACACCTTTAAAAAAAAGTTAACATGCATGCAAATCCCCTGGGGTTTTTTGTAACAGATTCTGGCTGGGCAAGGTGGTATATACCTTCTAATCTCAGCACTCAAGTGGCCAAGGCAGGGCTGGCCAGATAGCTCAGTGGTCTAAAGCACCTGCTTAGGAAAGGTTAGGCAACCGAAGGGACCACAGTTCAATGCCCGGCACCACATGCTGTGCCAGCCCCCAAGGCAGGCTGAGGGGGCCAAACTAATAAAAAAAAAAAAAAAAAAGGGAGACTGGGCCTCATGGTGTGCACTATGCACCTGTAATCCCAGCGCTTGGGAGGCTGAAAACAGGAGAATCACTATGAATCCGATCTACGTAGCAAGATCATGTAGACCCTGTATGAAAAACATAAATAAATAAATAAAATTTTAAAAAAGGCTAAGGCAAAAGGACCTCCAGTTCAAGGCCAGCCTGGACAACATAGCAAGATCCAGTCTCAAAAATAAATCCCCAGAGATTCTGAATCGTTATAGCTGGGGTAGAATCTGATGTTCTTGATTTCTAACAAGTTAACAAAGCGATGCCACCGTGGATGATCCAGAGGTCTAGAGTTGTGCTAGTGAAGCAGATAGCCGCTACACATAGGTGATCAAGTTAATTTAAATTTAAAAGCATTACAAATCGCTTCCTCAGTTTCCCTAAGCATATAGCAGAGACCCAGTGACCACACTGAGCAACGCAGATCACCCAAAGCTCCACTGGATAGCACTGGCATAGAGAGATTGAGTTGACTCATGTAATAACCTTCCTACAGCTGCTTTTTAGACCAACACAACTATCTATTAATTCACTCCCAAAGAGGACCTGCGCAGGATAAATAACAACAGGTTATTTATAGTCAGTATTTACTTCTGCTCGCTTGAATGGATTAACCCAGCGTTCCCACGTACAGTTGGAAAGGTTGTTTGGTTAGTTCAGTAATTGAGCAAAAGAAGTTGAAAATATCTGCCCGGTTATGAGACTAGATGAATTGCTTTTGTCTATACGTGTGTGTGTGTGTGTGTGTGTGTGCGTGCGCGTTTTCCTTGCTGACTAGAACTGGACCTCAGAATCAGCAGAGAATGCTGGGGAAGGCACCCTATTAAGAAGCTCCCTTTGGCTCCTTTCCTAAGACTCCTTGTGCCAGGTGTGGTGGCGCACACCTCTAATAGCAGCACTTGGGAGGCTGAGACAGGAGGATTGCTGAGAATTTGAGACGAGACTGGGCTATAAAGTGAGCTCAAGGCCAGCCTAAATTACATAGCAAGACCCTGTCTAATAAAGACCAAAAAAAGATAAGAAAAAAGGTTATTATTGAGGTTAATATCCATCTTTTAGGACAGCATAGTGTAATACGCTGAGCACAACTTGCTGTTCCTCTCTGTGATTCCACTTCCTGTTGTTAATACATCCTTTAGAACTTTTCATGTGTTCTTTTGTCTGTTACACGCTTACTTACCCCATTAGGCTATAAAACCTCTGGAGAGCAGGGTTTGCCATGGATCTGGCATTTAAAATGTGTGCTGAATTAATACCTCAATTAATGATAATATCATATTAGCGCATCCATTATGTTAGGGTTCTCTGTCTGGTGTGAGGTTAAGCAGGAAACATAAACTTCGACTGGCCAGGTCACAGCTATATAGTGATGTGAGAGACTGAGTTCTTCACATTGTCCTTTCCAATCCCATTTATGAGATGGGAAGGGTAGATTTAAGCTAGTTTATCGAACCAGATTATTCTAAGGATCAAATGCACTTGTACTTATAGAAGTTTTTTTATCGTTCATAATTTTTTATTTTTTTTCCTCTGTAAGTGGCCATTTTTTAAAATTTTATTTTAAAGAGTAAAAATAGCAGAAACAAAGATAGAAAAATAGTAATAAGCAAGAGTACATAAGTACTTCAGAAAGTTTTTTTTTAATTCTGGTTTTCTTGCAAATTACAAGACACTCTGGTCTGAGTGCCAACATACATATAGATCACCCTGCAGAACTGTCTGCCTTATTTTCACACTGTACAATATTGCCTGCTTAGGACATTCATTCATATTTTCAAATTCATATTGTCTCTTTCTCTGTCTCTCTCTCTCTCCTAAATTTAAGGGTTAGTATTTACAAATTTTAAATACAAATTATTTTTGACATTTTAAAAATATTTTAAGTATTCCTTCAGTGTGTGGAAAACCCCAAGCATGTTACTAATATCAGTGAGGTTTGTAATTCTTGGAACATCTCCAAAAAGAGGAGGACTCTAGAATGAGGCTATTTTGGAATAGGAAGCAAAAAAAAGATGAAGATGTTGCTTAAAGCACTCAAATTTTAGCCCTCCCCATTGGGTCGAACCCTTCCTATAGCCAGCAGTCCACCTACATTCCCAGCTCTGCTCTGTCTCTTAACGTCAGTTAGGAGTATTCCTATTGCCCTTTCCCGCACCCCCTCCCTGCTTCCATAAACCACCACCCGTCTCACTGACCTGTCTAACTTTTTCACTTTCCTCTTACCATGCTTTCCCCTGGATTTATTCCCCATGACAATTAGTGTCAGTCTCCATTGTTTGCCACTCCTTACGTTTGCCACCTTAACCCTCCATACTTCCTGAAAGCTGCACTTGCCCTGGAGAGACCACTAGGATGTGCAGGTACAGAGGAGGGATTGCTGGTGTGGGTTGAAGAGGGCCATGGATGCCCTTCAGTGTCCTGAACTCCTCCACGTTGTCAAGCAATTCTTCTTATCCTCCATATTATAGGCTAAGTAGCTGGGACAAGTCATGCAGGGAGTGGCAGGGCTGTTGTCTTCCTAGTGATAATCATTCCAGGGGATGGCAAAATCATGAACGTTTTCTTGACTTTTGACACTTATATACAGGCATCTTAAAATATTCCGGGACCAAGCCATCAGATGGGTGGGGTTTCTTGAAATATGGCTGACAAATTCATGAAGATTCTAATACTGCAGTTGGCCTGCACCTGATTGGATATCCCAGCAATGGAGTACTTCAGGCCCGAAGCATCACTGCAAATCAGACTCTCTTGGAGCTCCTGCCATGTGGTCCTATGAAAAGATTTTGTTATTTTTTTTTTAATTAAGGAGGGTTTTTTGTAAGTTCTTGGATATTCAATCCTTTTTTAAAAAAATGTATTTAGTACAGGGTCTACAGGGTCTTACTACACAGATTGGATTTATAGTGATTCTCCTGTTTTCAGCCTGCCAAGTGCTGGAATTATAGGCTTGCGCTACCACACCCAGTCTCAGTTGCTGTGTCAGTGTGCCCCAGGGGGCAGGGCCAGCACGACACACCAGGGATCAAACCTAGTCCCTGCACTCTGCCTACATAGTCAACTCTCTCTCTCTCTTTTTTGTCTTTTTGAGACAGGGTCTCACTATGCAGTTCAGGCTGGCCTTGAGCTCACTTTTGTAGCCCAGTCTGGTCTCAAACTCACATCGATCCTCCTGCCTCAGCCTCCCAAATTCTGGGATTACAGGTGTGCACCACCATGCCCAGCTTCAACTCTCTTTTTTTAACTGAAGGCTTTTTAACTAAAATGGAATCCTAGCTAGTGTTGAGACTTCTCAGCTAATCTTCATGTCATATGAATCCTAGATTACTTTCTATTGTATTTGAAAACTTAATATTCCAGTTTAGGAAGACAGTGCTTTTGATTTTGGAAGGAATTATTGCTAAACTTTTAAGCGTATGGTTAATTTTCCTTCTGGATCTGTGACCACTTAATTAACCCTTTGAACTAATAGATGTTTTTCCTCTACTAGCACTTTCTGAGCCTACTCATCTGCGTTTGAAGTACTTCGACCACTTATACTGTTCCTTACTGTTTCTCAGACTAATTATAATATTGAGTGGTCTGGCTCTTACTTATAAAGAGGAAACTTCTCTGCTAGAAGAGACTTTAGAGATCAAGTTCATAATCTGGCTCCTGGTAGAGCTAGGAAAAGAGCACAGCTTTGTGATTCAGAGTACAGTCTCCAAAGCCAGGCTTCTTGGGTTTGGGTCTTGGCTGTACCACTCCCTGTGATTTGAGGTAGTTACTTAACCTGTAACATGGAAGGGGTAATAAGAATTACCTACTGAAGGGGACTGTCGTGAGGATGTAACAAGTGTGTACATCCTGGTAGTCTCTAACAGGCAGTAAGTACTCTGTGTATGTGAAGAGGTAAGAGGAGGCTGTCTCTTGCTTCTTCTATTAGCGCTTTTTGATTTGTTATAACATTGCCAGGGGCAGAGCCAAGCAGCTAGAGGCTGTGTGGAGTGTGTGGGGTGGGTTATAGTCCCTGGCCTGTGCTTGTCAAGGCCTGAGTTCCATGATTCTAGGCCCAGGTTATGGCCAGAGCAGAGTTCTAGGCGCTAAGCAATGGGAAGCTAGGGGCCATAGTAGGGCTTTGTGAGAGAGTAGGAGTCAAGATCAGTAATAAAGCGATCTGTTCCTACAGCCCTGTGAGAGCACAGGCCAGGCCAATGGGATTCCTGTTGGAACACAGCTGGAAGTAGCTGGTGGAAACTACACAGTGCAGACCCTTGTCACAGGCCTTTGCTCACAAACATCTGTTGGGCCTCCGGGGCACAGCACTATGTCACATGTCTTAAAAGGAGGCTGGGCGCAGTGGGGTGCAAATGTGCTTTGGAAATAGTTGCTTCTCTCTAAGTGGTAGAAAGTAAGATATATGGATTCAGTTCAATGTAGCAAAATCTGTGGATTGTTTGCTGTATTAAAGTTTTAAGTGCTGTGTTGGAATCCAGGAGAAAGCATTAGACTGACTTTAAAACAGCTATACTCACTGGGTACAGTAGCACACAGGTATCATCTCAGGACTTCGGGGGGCTGCAGCTGAAGGATTGCAAGTTGAAGTCCTGCCTGGAAAATCTAGCAAGATCCAATCTCAAAACAAGAATAGAATTTTAAAGGCAGGGGTAGAGATGTAGCTCAGTGGTAGAGCGTCCTTAGGTCTGATTCCCAGTAGCACATTCCCATCCTCTCTATCTCTGTCTGTCTATCTCTCTCCCCCACCACACACACACATGACAACTGGATTCTAGTCTTATGTCTGTCATCAACTGTGTAACTGTGTATAAGTCACCGTGAGCTTCAGTTTTCTTCCATATAACATAGAAATTATACTTGCCTATTAGGAGTACAAAGTTCAAAGCCCCTGGCTGATTAAATCAGAATCTTCATGGGAGGCACCTGGGAAGTATTTTGATCACCAGGGAAGTTGAGGAACACCAGTGCTTATGTGCCCTCAAATTACCTACGTCAGAATCTCCAAGGTTCTGGGCGTGGTGATGCACACCTGTACTCCTACCACTCAGGAGGCTGAGGCAGGATTTCTGCAAGTTTGAGACCAGCCTGGGCTGCAAAGGGAACTTAAGGGAAGCCTCAACTGCATAGTGAGACCCTGTCTCAAAAAAGATGAAAGAAGAAAGAAAGAAAGAAAGAAAGAAAGAAAGAGAGAGAACGAACGAACGAACGAAAGAAAGAAAGAAAGAAAGAAGTCTCTGAGGAATTTAAAAGATCATGAAACTTGTTCCAGATTTGCTTAGAATGCTGGAGATGGGGTCTAGAGGAGCTATATTTAGGGTGATCCCAGGTGATCCTTTGGACCCCTAAATTTGGGAACCTCTATTAGAGGATTTTGTGAGGATCAGATGAGAATATACACGGAAACAGACCGTTCATGTTTGAGGCTGAGCTACGCAGATCTTTTGCTTTGGGAAGAAGTTGTCATAAGCAGGCGTGGAAGGTGAAATGCTGCGCCTTGGCAAGCATCTTCAGAGCTGCGAAGGAAGAGCCTCAGAAAGGGAGGCTCAAGGGCCTGGGAGCCCGCCAGGCAGCTGTGCGGTCACCATGGACCCAGGGCCTCCATGACTTGGAGAATTAAATTCTCCAAGTTTTGAAATGGTCAAAAGAAGCTTGCAACACAAATGTTGCCTGCCTTCCCACCAGATGTGTAATTCCTCCAAAAAATAGACTTTAGATAAGTCAAATTGCTGCCACCCAACAGCAAGCACTGGTTATTTATTTATTTATTTATTTATTTATTTATTTATGGCCGGCTCAGCCTGCCCTGGGGGTAGGGCTAGTGCAGCATGTGGTGCCAGGGATGGAACCATGGTCCCTGTGGTTGCCTAAGCTTGCCTAAGCAGGTACTCTAGACCGCTGAGCTATCTCACCAGGAGTACTTTTTAGGGACAGAATTCTTAAATAATTTTCCCTTGACCTCTGTGTGCCCCATCCATACATGGTTAATTTTAGTATGTGAATTAATCACTACCTAGTCACCTGTGGTTAGAGTACCAGGGTTAATTTGACTCAATCACAATATCTTAGGGTCTAAATTTCTTCAGAAAAAGAAGGACAAAAATAAGAGGGGAAATCTAAAGGAATGGGAAATTTTGAAACCTGTGATGGTTAAGGTGGACTGGCAACTTGATTAGCTTGAGAATTGCCTGGGCAATCAATAAAACTAATTTCTGGGTGGGTCACAGAGGATGGCCTTGGGATCTATACTGGTCTCTCACCCCTCCTCCCTAGCAGTGTTCCCCTGCTCTGCTTCCTGGGCACCATGAACTAGGCATTTTGCTCTGTTGCACCTTCCTGCCAAAACGTGCCTGCCTTGGAGCCAGCACACTATGGGCTGAACCCCCTGAAACTGTGAACCAGATGAAAGCTCTCCTCCTTTTAAGCTGTGGGTGTCAGATATTCTGTCCCAGTAAGGGGAAGGCTGACCCATAGCAAAGATGAAGTGTAGGTATTCATAAGAAACAGGGAGCAAAGAAATGAAGAGTGGCTTTGAACACAGATCTCTGTGACACTCCAGGATTTCCTGCTGCTACGCACACACACACATAGATACCTACGATTTTATTATACACATTGCCTGGGAGGTGTGGACCTGATAAGGCGCATCCATAGATACCTCAATCAAAGCTTCTTTTAGGGCCAGCGAGATAGCTCAGTAGACTAAAGAGCCTGCTTAGGTAAGCTTAGGCAAGCGCAGGGACCAAGGTTCGATCCCCAGCATTACATGCCATGCCAGTCCTGCCCCCCAGGGAGGGCTGAGCTAGCCACAGAGTCCAGGCATAGTGGCACACGCCTGTAATCCCAGTGCTGGGGAGGTTGAAAGCAGGAGGATGACTATAAGTCCAGTCTGTGTAGTGAGACCCTGTACCAAATAAATTAATAAATGATTTTTAAAAAAGATGATCCCTAAGTCTTCTTCCAACTCTAGCATCCTTGATCCTTGATACCACCCCCCCCCCAAAAAAAAAAAAAATCTAACAACTTTGGCATCCTGACCAACAGTGAGCCAGGCTTGGGCAGGGGAAAGGTGCTTTAGCAAAGCTCCTCTAAACTGATGCACGATATTTATTAAAACCATAATAGTGCTGTGCTACTGTAAAGCACAGCTAGGCTCAGGACCCACCCGCCTTTCCACCAACAGCAGTCTGTCACTGTTCTACATGGAAATTCTGGAACTGCTACTGATGTGCAGGTGCCATACTTTCCACAGCTCCTGAAACAGAGGCTCGGCCCTTCCCAGAGATTAGAATTGGAATGGGGCATTGTCAGTTGGCCACTGTGGCTGGAAAGTCAGGCGATGCCAATGAAAACAAGCCAGAGAGAATGAGAAAGGGGGCAGGAGTGACGCAATAGAACACGAAGTGACTGTCCCCAAACCTAGTGCCATCTCTCTGTGATTGTTCCAATACCTTTGAGATTTGAAAGCGTTGCCTTCCTGGCAGGGCTTCCTCACTTTCCCAGCCTCTTCCACAGACAGCACATCCGCCCTTTCTCCCTCCCTCCAAGGTCACCTCTCAGCAGGCTTTGATAAATGTCATCTTTTTTTTTTGAAAGTCGCCCTGGAAAAAGGCAATTTGACTGCAGTGAGGCAGAACAGGGAGCTGAACGTCAGCCGCCCTTTATCGACCAAAGCCCAGCCCCAAGAACAATATGCAGAGGATTGAGCACTGCCTTGGGCCCAGTCCCCCTAGAGCTGCCTCTCTCCTGGGAGCCTGAGGCCTGAGATCTTTCTTCCCAGGCTGGAGTCTTCAGCTGCTCCTTGCTTTCTGGCTGGTAACTAAAGGTCCCTGAGAACCCCCACAGCCCTGGGGGCGGGGCTGTCCCCACTGCAGGAGCAGTGGGCTGCTGATTAGTGTGGGAATAAATAACAGCAAGCTAATTATCTCCCTGATTGCGGCTTGCCTCACTAACAAGGCTAGGCTGGAGTGGTGATGCGGCTGTTGATACTATTCCAAGCATGTTTCTGGGTTCAAGGAAATTTCCATGCCTCCCCATCCTGGAGACATTTCCCCTTCCCAAATGCTCTAGAGTTCTAAGTGGAAATGTTCCCTCTCCAGCTTCACCTGGGAATCCGGAGACTCACCCCAGACAGACTGTTTATGTCTGCCTCTAGTGGGTGATGGGAGCTGGCTTCTCATAGAAGCAGGCAAAGCTTTCAGGGAGGCTAGAGGTTGGCCAAGGGCATGGAGAGATGGGTCCTTCGGGACCACACATGCCAGCACTTAGAATCCTAATTACATTTGATCCTCCTACTCCTTGAACTGAGTGGTCCATCAGACCAGCAAGCAAGAAAAGCACAGAAAGGATCGGTTCAGCCTCTCGTTCTACCCCTGTAACTTTGGACATGCTTCTTTACCACTCTGGTCCCCTATTTTCTCTCAGGATAAATGAGGTGTAATGACTTGGGAGCTTGGCTTGTTATAGAAATGTGATTTTATGACTCTAGCTCTGAAATTGGACTGAGTGTTTTCCTTGTAATCCCAGGCTAGGAGAGCTGCCAATGCATTTTGCGGCCATCTCTCTAGAATGAATTTCCTTTATCTTGCACGATTGCCCTGCTTCCACCTCCCTCTCATTTTACTTGACTTCTTCCCTTTCTTGGTCTTGAAAATTTGTCTTGCCTAGAAGGAGGAGGATGAAGAGCATCCTCTTTAGGAAGATTTCAGTTTCTATCAGCCTGGGCTGTGCTAACTTGCAGCCCAGTAGTTAGCAGTTTGCAAAAAGACAGGATGCGGAGATGTGGATGTTCTCACTAGAGCAGTAACTGCTGCTGGCTGATTGAGTGCAGAAAGAGAAATCAATTTGTCTACTGTGCCTTTTGGCCCAGCCCAGTCTGCCAGCCCTGCCACCACCTTTACATCAATTGCGAAGTCCACTTGTAGGAAACTGAAGGGGTGAGTAAGCTTCCCTCTGAGAAGATCATATGTGAGACCAACTTGGAAGAAAAATCCAAGAAAAAAACAAAAAAAGCAAACATGGGTCACAGACTCCATAGGAAAAGGAAAAAAGAGAAGCCAAGGCTAATAACTCACAAGGCTAAGGAGAAAGTTCCTGCTTTTGGAATACTGAGAGATCCTGAAAGATATGGTCAGAATTTCTTAAGGTACCAAGTCCATGCAACCTGGCTTGCTCTGATGAGAAGACCCTTCAGGTACGGATCAGAGGTCACATATATGACGTTATACTTTATCACATCTAAAAGGTAAATTTGGACAACTGTCTTAGCTTTGGTATTGCTAGGGTGAGCTAACTGATAACCAATAACCCCCAAAGTGTTGGGAACCACTGAAGCTGGCAGTTGGTCATGTGTATGAGGGCAGGACAAAGCTACAGTGCCTAAAGCAGTCAAGCTACTGCAGTCTTGAAAAAGGATCCTAACTGGTCCATTTCAGCTGTTAGTCACTAGGCAACCTTGTGTCACATGATACCAACTTTGCAAAGGTATAAACGCCTGTGCTGTTGTTCTAGGTGTCCTTTGCCAATCAGGCAAATGGGCCACTGTCTGACCCAGCTCTTGTCTTCTTGTCTATCTTATCCTCATTCCATTTGTCCCAGGGATACCCGAGACACCAACAAGTCCCTACACCAAATCTCTGGCCTAATATCACTCAACGTCAGGATCTCAGGAGTCAGTCAGCAGATAAGCGAAGAGACACAGGATATTGTTGAAAGTTTTATGGACCAGGCCTGGCAGTGGCAAATAACATTTCTGCCGTATTCTATGGCCCCAAATGAAGTTCTATAACACATGACAGTAGGAGAGGCTGGAAAATACAGTCTAGCTGTGTGTACAGGAGGAAAAAGAAAATGGTTTAGTAAACAATCCATCCCTGACACACATTATTTGAAATTTATTTCTGAATTTATGAGTAGGACAAAGGGCCTCTACTTTGTTGTGATATAAAATATGAGAACAGATTAGGAGAGAGTTAAAAATGTAGTATGAGGGCTGGGGAGATAGTTCAGTGGTCTAAACACCTATTAGGCAAGTACAAGGATCTGAGTTTGATCCTGGTACTGCATGCAGTATCCACCCCGGAATCCCAAGTGTGCCATGCTGGCCCTGAAACCGGTTACAGTGGGACACATCTCTAGTCCCAGAATTGGGGAGGCTGAGACAGGAGAATTACTATGAGTCCAAACTGGATAGTGAAACCCTGTATGAAATAAATAAATAAATTTTTAAAATGTAGTATGAACATACATACACATAATTACAATGTGTTTCTCTCATTAATCTAGAAGTAGCTTCATAAATACTGGCTCAATTATTCTTTTAGAAACAGTAAAGTGCTCTGTTGCTGGGACAAATGTATTTGTATTACATGACAAGTGTCTGAATAATGACTTCTCAGTAAGTCCAATCCTTAAAAAAATTTTATAATGTACATTTCCTCTCTCCCCTTATCTGTGACCTAGACAGAGGATTCAGCCAGCATAGCTGATGTGGTCAGTGTGGCTGAGACCAGTCTGCTGAACCTGGGGCAAGGAAGGTTATCTCTGTGGATAGGGACTTGAGGACAAGCCAAAGACTGGGCAAACAGGCAGTGTACTGGGGACAATGGGAGTCATATTTCCCTTGGGTAGTGACAGTAATTACACATGTGGAAAGGGAACAAACCCTGTGATATTAGGTGAGAATTGGAGAATTAATTTGACCTCATGTTTTTAATATAAATACATGTAGACTATGTTCATATAACTTTCTAGCATAAATGAAAATATTCTGAAGATATAATGCCCGCGAGCACACCAAGCACCAAGGTCTTGGCTTCCAAATACCATTTTCCACTTAAAAGAAATCAGCCTAGCAATTAGAGCCTGGAACGTTTTGTTTTGCTAGAAAGTAAGGACATGCTCAAGGAATGTGTGAAAAGGTTGGAGAGTACAAATCCAGGACAATTTGGGCATCAAAATAAATAATTTTAGTATTAAGCTATAACCCTTTGAGTAAACTAGAAATTGATGAATTTTTATGTGGAGAAGGGAGATTTTATCTTACATTAGAACATCAATTCATGGGAATATAGAAAAATGATGAAATTGGAAAATTGCTATTTGATAACCATCATAGTAATAAATGATTTAGGCAAGAACTATCAGTGGATGTTAAAACTAATATGTGAGCCGGGTATGGTGGTGCATGCCTGTGGGAGGCTGAGGCAGGAGGATCAGTGAGAGTTGGAGACCAGCCTGGGCCTCAAAAGTGAGCTCAAGGCCAGTCTGAACTGCATAATGACACCCTGTCTCAAAAAGACAAAAAAAAAAAAAAAAGTATGTGAAAGTTTGATGAGGAATGTGGTATTTATACAGTCTCAGACTTAACCAAATGGTAAAAGTTAACATCCTGGGTAACAGCGCAAACCAGAATTGTGTGGCTCTTGTTCACATGAACCAAGAAGGTGGTATCATTGCTATAGTATTCTTTTCTTAAAAGTATCTAATATTTTTTTTTATTATTATTGCCAGCTCAGCCTGCCCTGGGGGTGGGGCTGGTACAGCATGTGGTGCCAGGGATCGAATTGCGGTCCCTGTGGTTGCCTAAGCTTTCCTAAATAGGCACTTTAGACCACTGAGCCATCTTGCTGGCCCCTGCTATAGTATTCTTGACAAAAGTACAAACCTGAATTCACCCAAATCCAAGTTGGGGGACAGTCTAGAAAGTAACTTGCTTATATCCTTCAGAAATATCAAGGGCTGGAGGTGTAGCTCATTGGTAGAGTACTTGTCTAGCACATACAAGGCCCTGAGTTTAATTTTCAGTGCACACACACACACACACACACACACACACACACCACCACCACCACCACCAGAATTAGAAAAGACTGAGGACAAGAAAACTAAACGCAGGGCCAGGGAGAGAGCTCAGTAGAGTAAGCGCTTGCCTAACAAGTGCAGGGTCCTGAGTTCAATCCCCGGTACCACACACACACACACACACACACACACACACACACATAAAAGAAAACTAAATGCATTGTATGGTCCTTAATGGATCTGTGGATCTATAAAAAAATGTTATTAGAAGTCAATGAATTTGCATAGGGTCTTTAGATTTGACAGTAGTTTTTTTAAAAAATGTATTTAGTACAGGGTCTTCAGGGTCTCACTACACAGATTGGACTTGTAGCGATTCCCCTGTTTTCAGCCTCCCAAGCACTGGGAATACAGGTACATGCCACCATGCCCAGTCTCCGTTGCTGTCTCAGTGTTTCCTGGGGGCAGGGCTGGTACAGCACACGGGGGATTGAACCCCAGTTGCTGCAGACAGTGTTTTTTTGTTTTTGTTGTTGTTATTATTTTTTTGAGACAGAGTCTCACTATGTAGTTCAGGCTGGCCTTGAGCTCACTTTTGAGCCCAACCTGGCCTTGAACTCGCAGCCATCTTTCTGCCTCAGTCTCTCGAGCACTGGGATTCCAGGAGTGTGCCTCCACAGCCTGCTTGACAGTTGTTCTGTCTTGAGTTTAATTTCCTGGCTGTGATATTGTGCTGGAGTTTTATTTGTTTGTTTGTTTGTCTTGTATTTTAGGGAAGGGTCTACAGGGTGTTCAAGGTCTCACTACTAGATCGGACTTGTAGTGATCCCTCTGTTTACAGCCTCCAAGAGCTGGGATTACAGGCACATGCCACCACATCCAGTCTCAATTGCTGTCTCAGTGCATCCTAGGGCCGGGGCCATCAGGGCAGACTGGGGATTGAACCCCTGGCCCCTGCATCTGCTTGCAGGCAGTTTAATCTGCTCAGCTATTTGTTTGGCCCATGTGCTGGAGTTATTTAAGAGAGTATCTTTTTATTTAGTAAATACACACTGAAGTGTAAAGGGATGTTATGGCATCATGTCTGAAACATACCCTCTTGTGGGTCAGAATTTCCATGAATAAATAAAAATATACAAAGTAGGACAGAGGGAAGACTCATATGAGGCAAAGTGTGACAAAACTGAAACATGGAACAAACTGAGGAGTTGAGGGGAAGGTGTGAAGGAGTTTTTTGCAACTTTTTGTAAATCTGGAACTATTTCAAAATTGGAAAAATAAGAATCATGTGTAGCAAGCAAAACAGAGAGTCCTATACCTTTGGAGTCTGGTAGCAAAGAAAGACCCTTGGTAAGAGCCGAGAGTTAACAAGAGGGAGAAGCAGTAAAGCACCATGGAGAATGGCCAAGGTTGGCTATAAATGACCTATATTAAATACAGTTAAGTAATCTGTCAATTTTTTTTTGGGGGGGGGGTGAGTACCAGGAATTAAACTCACGACCTCACACTTTCCAGGCAGACACCATGTCACTGAGCTATTTCCCAGGCCCTGAGGTGGATAATCTGAAACAGTTACTATACCTCTCTGAGCCTCAGTTCTGACCTCAGGAAAGTGCCATGTGGTTTAAATAATAATAATATATGTGCCAGTGTTGTGTAAGTCATAAAACACGACAGCAAACATAAATCATAGTGGTATCCTTTTTCTCCCAAAAAACCACAACTAATGATTGTAAAACTATCTCTTCCGTTCTTGTGACTCTTGTTTCTTCACCCAGTTACCGTCTCAGTGTTGTTATTCTTAGAAGAAGATAAACTCATGAACTGAGAACAAAAGAGACACAGCACCTAGAAAGGCACCACTGACAGCAAGGCCACCAGGGCTTGCCCCAGTGCACGTGTCTGTGTCCATACATGTATGACATGGGTGTGCATGTCTCTTAGTTTCTATGAGCAGAGACCCTTTGGGGCCTGGTTCATGCTGTTCCAGATTCATAAACATCTGCTCATGTGGCCTGAGTAGTCCCTTCTAGAAGGAAAGACCCTTTTGCTTCTGTCACTCTTGACAAAAATAATTGCATAAACAGTGTTAAGATGTGAACTGTTCTCTGGCAACTTAGGTATCAGGGCCCTGAGACTTCACACCTGAAGAGAAGCTGATAGCAACATAGGGTTATGAAAATCATCATTATGGCTTGAATACACTGAAGACTTTCACCCACATTCCCTCATGGGAGCCTCAGTGTCGCAGCAACTCGGGAGGCAAATACCACTCTTGGCATTTTTCACAGATCAGGACGTGCCCTCATCAAACCTGGGACCTGCCAACATCCACAAAGGGCACTCATGGGACACACATCAGGATGCTAACGACCCCCTTCTGCAACACAGGCATTTTGATCTCCCTCACCTCCCTTCCCAGGGGCCCCTTCCTACCCAGGGGTGGGGGGTGGTTCTGTTTCCTGTGCCCTTGACTCCTCAGAGCACTCCTCTCCTATCACAGTGACCTCTGTCCAGATCTCTGGTCCTGAAGCCTCCCGTGTTGTTCTTCTTTCTCCAGGTTATCTGATACCCTACCCCCACATTCTAGCTAGAACCACAGGGGTTTGGTACCTTAGTCCCTGCTGCTTAAGGCTGTCGCTCTCTGTTCTGGAGCTCAGAGAAACAGTGAAGGCGAGGTCCTCTGCTAGTGACCTCAGGAAGCTGGCCCCTGGGGCTCCCTTTGGTGCACTCCCTGATTTCTAGACCTGTCCCTCCGTTCCCTTCTAGCTCACTTGGGCGTTTGCTTTCTTTCCAAAGCCAGCAGAAGGAACAATGCTATGTTTCCAGCTCCCTTCAAGATGGAGAGTTCCAGCCACACCATGTTATCATCATTCTCCTCCGCCCTGAGCACCTCTTGGACCCAGACAAACAGATGGCTTGAAATCAAACACAGCAGAGCCCCGCAGCCTCTGCTCCTCCTGTTCATTAGCAGCTGCTCTGACCTGACAAAAGCTCCGCTGAGAAGGAGGGACTTTTGGTGGCAGTAGCATGACCAGAGTGCTTCTGTCTGACCCTGGTCCCTTTGTTGTTCTGAGTGGCCCAGAGAAAGGGGTTGGTGTGGGGACTCGGGACTGACATAGAATGGAAGCCTTGTGCTAAAATGGACCCACATCAACCATCTGGAAGTTGGGATGTCTGATCACCAGTGGGCCTCTGGGTGTGCCTGAGCCTTCTCCCAGGGATGCAGCCCCCTCATCTGTACCACAAGGAATACATTTCCAAGGCCTTTCTGTCCATTGTGTACATCTAGTTAAATCCATGTGCTGGCTCTTCAGGGCTGGAGCTGGGCCCAGAAGGAACTCGAGTCTGGAATCCTGGCTGCTGATGCCAACGCCCTGTTCACTTCTGATTCTGGAAGTGGAGATCATTGTGTGGATTTGTGGAGCAAAGAGTATCGTGCCCAGCTTGGCCTCTGTTCAGTGGGGCAGAGGCAGTGCCAGGAGCCCTGAGCCTGGGTGGTGAGGCCACTAGTGATGGCACTGTTTCTTGTGGTGGTGGTGAGGCAGGATGCCGAGGAGCCCAGCGGCACCTCCCTTCTCCATCAGTGGCCTGAGGACGTGTTTCTGAGACCTCAGGGTTACAATAAAACACTCTAAGAACACAGGAGAGAGGACTAGAGCACACGGAAGCAGGCACCGGATAGCAGAGTCAGCCAGCCACAGTTAAGGCTTATTACAGCTCCCCTACCATAAAACAAGGAGTGTGGCCAGGATACTTTGTGGGCTCCATCCCACTTTGACAATTATTAAGCCCACAAGCAAAAAATTAAATAAGCTCATTAAATAATGCTGGACTCCTCCTGACAGGGGGGCTCCTGGGGCTAGGTGTTGTGGACAACTGCTTCCAGCACTGCCTGGGTGACTGGCCGCTTGCCCAGGCAGGCGTGGAGTGGGGGACAGGGGAGGGGGAGTGAAAACTGGGGTCTTCTCCTCCCTCCTTCCAGTGCCTCTATTCTCCAAGGGTCAGAGAATCCCCTGACACCTCCCTATCTGAAAGGAAACCAAATCCAGCTGAGCCCAGGGGCACAGACAGGTGGCCTGGGGCCAACAGAAACAGCTGTCTTAGGTGTCATCTTGCACCAGGGTTGGAGAGGAGTTGGACTTCTAGGTTCCCCTCTGATATGGGTAGGTAATCAGACTCTTTGTACCCTTTCCCAATCGCCTGAGACAGAAGGCTCCAAAGGTCCCCACGGGCCAAGAGAGCACTGCTATAGAAGCCAGGAATCCTTTCTCCAGGCCCAGGATGGCAGGGGCTGAGCTTTCTTGTGTGAACTCCAAGGAGCCCAGCCGGTGCTGCAGCCCTGGAGAAGCTCGGTCCAGAGTGCCAGAGGAGGCAGCCACCAGCCCTCTTCCCCCACAGACAGACAGGGTATTGATCCTGCTCCCCCACCCCCTCCCTCTCTCCACTTCATGGCGCAGCTAATGGCCTGGAAAAGACTGGCCAGCTGTTCCCCAGCTGTGACATAATGAGCTCAGGGACGATCAATGCCGTTCTGGTCTCTAATTAGGCTGAGGAGCGCTAGCTGGGGTGAGAGTGTGGCCTGTTTCCTGAGGGCGCCACTTCTATTCCAGTCCCCAGCTGCTGTACGCTGGCAGCCACCTGGGCTCTTGCATCTGTGCCTGGGAGGAGTGGTCAGGGCCTTCAAGTGGCCCTTAGGAGGGTTCCTGGCCCAGAGCTCCATCTCCAGCAGCAGAATTCAAGGCTCCAGAATCACCCTGGGGGAGAACCTGATCTGAACTCGAATCACGCTCCAGCTTTCTGCCTTGCACTTCTCTGATCCTGTCCTGCTATGCAGTGGCCTTCAACCCTGACCCTCCAGCTTCCTACCCTAAATCCTGCCCATGACCCTCCCTACAATAAGTCCTGATGCCCAAGTCTGAGAAGCAAGGAGGACTAGAGGAAGATTTGGCTTCTAGCCTAGCCTCCCTCGCTATTTATATCCTCTGTCCAGGAGGGCTAGATCTCCTTCTCGGTGCAATCCCTGCAGAGGAGGAAGAGAGGCAGAGAGGTGGCAAGGGAAAGGGGTACACTGCGAGCACAGGGGAGCAGTGGCCATGGCCAAGACTCAGAGCCCCAGAGAACTCTGAGAACAGGAAGAAGAGAGCAGAGAGAAAGCCAATGTGAGTGGCAGAAACAGCAAGAACATGGGGGCATCAAGGAAGGAGGAGGAGAAGAGAGAAGCCAGGACACACCTAGTGCTTGGAGGGTCAGGCCCCAGGTGTCAGATCGGTGTTCTGCTGGGGAAGCTGAGGTGATGGGCAGAGAATGTCCAGGGCCTGGTGTGAAATTACAGGTGTCAGGAGACAATGGTTGGGGTCAGAGAGGTGCAAGGAACAGAATCCTGAGGGTGCAAGAGGGTGTGACAGAGGCCAGTGGGAGGGAGCAGGCCAGGTAGTCCAGAGATGGGAAAGCCAGGTGGGCCCTCCCGGGGAAGTGAAGCTGGGCTCTGCTCTGGGGCAGAAGGTTGGGAAGGAGTTGGGAGCAGGAGTCGGAGCAGTATGGAGAGCAGAGAAGGCCTTTTGTGTGAGTCTGGAACAAGAGAGGGTGTCCACGCATTCTGTGGCTTCTGTTTCAGTGTAGCTCAGTTTGGCCCCATGGCTGTTTGGGTGAGGGAGGGAGCTAATGGATTCCCATGCAGATTGCAGCCTCCTGCCATTCTGAGGCTGACAGGGGTCTGACAGGGGTCTTTCTGGGTCCCAGCCAACCCTAGTCATGGCTTCCTTGACTCCTTTCATGTCCAAGGGCTGCATTTTGGCCTGCTTGTGATGTGAGAGAAAAACCTAGTTCACAGAGCTCACCGCCATTTCTTACAGGGGCACCCTTTCTTGCCCAGGCTCTGAGCCTAAGCTACGAGGGCCCTGCAGAGAAAAGCCACACAAAGACAGCAGGTGCTGACTCAGACTCTCAGGATGCGGAGCGGAAAAGACTAAGAAGGCCTGGCATCCGAGTCTGGCCTCACTGAAACTGGGGCCCAGTGAAGGCCTGAGAGAAGCCCCCAGGGCTGCACTCCTAACACGGGTGGGCTGCACACTGCTGTTTACTCAGAACTGATACTGGGCCCCCAGCCTGCCAGCTCCACCTCCCAATCTCCTGGGAGTAGAAGGCGTTTCCTGTTGGGAACCCTCTTTCCGGGCTCTTCCAGCTGAGACAGTGTGAAAAGGTCAGGACCCATAGACTCCAAGTCCCAGGAAGGAGAAAGCAGGTGGGGGTTTGGCAGGGAGAAGCAGCCTGTCACTTGGGATTGTAGCTGATTCTTCACAGCTTTGTGGGTGGCACTGCCCCTGTGTGGTTCCTGTTGGTCACTGCAGCCTGAGGCTCCCAAAATACAACAGCTGGGTTCTTCCCTGCCCAGGTCCTTCCTCTCTTTCCAGGGAACCCTCTCCTGGTGGGAGACGGTTAAGGTCCTCCCAGATTATCCTGGCAGATTAGGCCCCTGGAAAGACAGCTTCCACATGCCATTCTCTGGATGGATCCCCAGGAAGGCAAGTGAAGGCCACTATCACCCTCCTCTATGAGGTCACTCACAACCATCTCTCCATCCTTAAGGTGCCCTGGAAAGTTCTGGGCCTGGGAGTGTAACCCTCCCTTGGGCAGAGGAGCATGCAAACTGAATAGGGGGTGGCTCTATTTTTAGATGGCTAGGAAATAGCAAAAGAATGACTGAGAAAGCACCCCGAAGGCCAAGATCACAGCCCAGCTGGGTCCAGCTTGGAGAGGGAAGAGTTGGGGTACTCTGGGGCTCAGCTGGATCTGCTGTGGCTGGGGATAAGACACTCAGGTGTCACTGCCCCAGAAACATGGAGCAGGGCCGCTCCCAGACACCCCCGAGTGCTCCCTGGGACACCCCACCCCACCCCACC
Source organism: Capromys pilorides (assembly GCA_004027915.1). Taxonomy (NCBI): domain Eukaryota; kingdom Metazoa; phylum Chordata; class Mammalia; order Rodentia; family Capromyidae; genus Capromys; species Capromys pilorides. The sequence goes on along the minus strand of PVKN010000471.1, from coordinate 16,170 downwards.
CCCACCCAGGGGAAACCCAGCCCAGCTCCTACTCTCAGGCCAGAGCTAAGGAGACCAACCTTGAGTGGCCACTCCAGGCTGTGGTCCAGGGTGCCATGTCCCTGCAGACCAGGCAACTTCTTGTGACACTACGACTCTATAGGGTGAATTTCCAGGCATTTCCATTGCCACCCACCCCGCCTTACCTCCTCTCCAAAGAATAGAGATCACACGGAGGTACCTGGATCAATACACACTGAGGTCCCTGCCTGGAAGCAAAGGTGTCTCCTCATCTCAGACCTGTCTTTCCCCTGGGCTCCTGCTTCCACAGATCATGTGCCCCAGCTCCCTCCTGCTGTGTGCTTTTGTGCTCCTCCCTCTGGGCCCAAACAAAGAAAATTCCTAGTTCAGGCCCTTGCTCTAGCACTTGTGGATTCAGTCAGTGCCTCATGACTGACTTCCCAGGAACACATGAGTGGGGGCCCATTGGTGGCCCTGAGTTTCGCTGCACAGAGCATTTTGTGGTGCTGCCTTCCCCACCTGGCTTTGCGCGGAGCTTGTGGGGTCTTTTGCAGTCCGGCAGGTCTACCTTTCCACCCTTACCTCTTCCTGACACTCCACTCCAATCCTTTTTCAGTCCAGCTTGACACCTCCCAGGGTCCCAATTTTTTTTTTTTTTTTTTTTTGTACCAGGGACTGAACTTAGGACTTTGTGCTAACCAGCCAGACACTTAAGCCACTGAGCTATCTTCCTGGCCCTGCCCCAATATTTCTTAAACTTGCCATTCTTCATGATTTGCCAGCTAGCTCCTTACACGTGGCCGATTCTCCTCCCCACTCTCTTTTCACTGCTCCCAGTTTAAAGTCTAACCCCAGGAGTGACTTTTTTGCTTTGTTTTGTTTTGTTGAGATAAGGTCTCCGTAGGTAGCCCAGGCGAATCTCAAGCTTTATGGTCCTCCTATCTCAGCTCTCAAGGATTGGAATTATAGATGTGTGCTGCCTTGCTCAGCTCCCAGAAGTGGCTTCTGATGTCCTCTAGTACAGTGGGTAACTATGGCCAACAGTTAACTATTTCAAAAGGTGACAGAGAAGATTCTGAATGTCCCCAGCACAAAAGGATGAATGCCTGAAGTAATAGATATGCTAACTACCTTCATCCAATCATTCTACAATATATGCAGGTCTTGAAAAGCCACACTGCACCCCATAAATGTTAATAGCTACAATGCGTTAATTTAAAATATTAATAACTTAAATTTTTTAAAAAATTCTCCTCCTTTAAGGCCCATGCTGCTCCCATCAGGAAGCCCCCCCGGGTTTCCTGAGGGAGTAGGTATACCTTTTCCTCTGGATCTCCCCAACAGTTTGACTCTCCCAAGGTTATCTGCTTTGCTCCATCCTCAACTGCAAGCATCAGGATGGCACGGTTTGTATTTATCTCGCCTTTTTTTTTTTTTAAATGTATTTCTACATAGATCAGACTCATAGTGATCCTCCTGTTTTCAGTCTCCCAAGTGCTGGGATCATAGGTGTGTGCCACCATGCCCAGTCTTAGTCACCCTCAAACCCCGGTCCTTATGTCTGCTTAGGCATGCCCTTTAATCTGCTGCGCTATCTGGCCAGCCCCTCATCTCACCTTTGTATCCCTTTGTATTTCTTTCCCTTTGCAGGGAACAGGAGATCAGTGCATATTTCTTGATTTGAAAAAAATGATGCCTGATGTTTGAGCTGTTGAGGTGGAAGGAGGCAGAAATGGATTGTTCTTGGGTCCCAGGAGACTGTAGAAGTGTGCACAGTGCGTGTGGGTAGAGGGTGGGGTGACCTGTACAGAGAAGCCATGGGCATCAGGGCCTCCTTAGGACCTGACCAGGGAAGAGGGGAGTGTTCCTGAAGAGAACATGGAGCTTCGAGGGCGAGGTGGTGGGCTGAGGAAGGGCACCGTGTGTGTGAAGGACTCTGGGTTGGCATTGCCATGTCTTTGCATCCTTAATGACAGGTTAAAAAGAATTAAGACCCCAGAGGCTTAGGTTCTGGTTGTACCTTCTTCACACTTTAGGCGGGTACTCTGGCATAAGATACTGCCACCTCTGGGCCTATTTTCCTGTAAGCAAGCAGTCAAGACACCTGGCTTCCTAGGGCCCTTGCAGCTCTGCTATTCTGCTGCCATGGCAGCTTGTTACAGGGTTTGCCTCTGTCCCTGCCCAAGACCCAGAGCAGGCATGACGCAAGCCTGGCCCTGGACTGGTTTTCTCAAAGATAGAGACTGAGGCCATGTGGAAGGACATATGTGGCCTGGTTAAGCTGTATCTGGGCTTGGAGAATGCGGTGTGGCAGGCAAGGCAATATCCTGGATTCAGAACAAAGTAGCGGGTACCAGGGAATGGTTTTTGGCAATCTCCCTTCCCTCTCCTGTGTTTCCTGTCCTCTTCCATGCCCTATCCCTACTCCAAGCAAGTGTAGGTCTGGGTTTGAGTTCCAGTAACTCAACTGGGCAGCTCCGAGAAACCGGCTCACCGTCTCTGAGCCTCAGTTTTCCCATCTGTGAATGGAGTTATTGGAGCTAGCCCAGAGCTGAGATGGATGACTGTGGGACAGTGTCAGCGCTATGCCTCTTGCTAGAGCTCCTTGCCTGGGTCTGGAGCACAACTGGCACTGCTGCTTTGTCAGGGCAATGGGTGTGGGGTGGGGCATCTGCAGGAACAGGCAAAGAAGCAGAGGTTGGATAGGAGCAACTGAGATACTGCCCAAGTTGTTTCTAGTGGCCAGTGAGGATGGCCATTTGGTCTGTAGATCTGCTTATTGTATTGTTAAAGGCTCAAAAGCTGCCTGACATTTTTCTGTGGGGGTCCAGATTGGGCCAGGGCTGATGGGCAGCGTGGCCTGGCCTGCACATGCACTGTGGATGTTCCTTCCTTTCTTTGAGCCTGGTTCATTCGAGGCCCCCAGTTTCTAATCTGGTTGGGAAGGATTTATTTTTGGGTCCCTGTAACCTAGCAATGGGCTCACATGACCAGTGGCAGCTGCAGGCTGAATATACCGTTGGATCTTGGCTCCTGGCAGGGGGTGTGGGCCAGACTGTGGGGGAATAAAGGGAACGGAAAGGCTCTCACCTCTGCTTTCCTCTGCCTCCTCCAAGCCCCTCAGCCTGGCCCGATAGAGGTGGGAGTGGGGGTTCCTAGGGAATAGGCAAGGGTGGTACTGGTGCAGTGGGGCTCTGAATCCCTGGGATCTGGGCTACAGGGGTGAGGCTGGAAGGCTGCTCTCTGGGTAGGGAGTGCTGGGTGTCCTTAGGGAGAGAGGTGGGTCAGAGAAGACACGATGACACGATGCTGACATCCGGAGGGGAGTCGCGGCTGGGAAGCAGTAGGTTGAACAGGCAGTCGGTGTATGCCGTGGGATTTCAGGGACACCCCTTGTTGAAGCTGGAATCCTAGCATTTTGCTTTTTCCCTTTGTTTCCTGTTAAATTGTTAATATTCCTGGGAGAGAGAACACATTAAGCTGCTATCAGTGTGAATGAATTTATCAATGTCTTTCCTGAGAACAGGTTTTGACAGAGGCAGAGAAAGATGAGGAGAGTGGTGGGTGCTACTAAACAGGGGCTCCAGGGAGGGGCTGCAGGACCTAGAACATTCTATATTTAACAGAGACATGAAGGAAAGGTAACCTCAGTCAGCTTTAGAGTCTTATCTTGGCCAGGAAAGTCTGGGCAGGTGGAGCAAGGCTGTCAAGAGGTGCTTATGGGCAAGGTGGGAGGGGCATGGCCACCCTCTAGTGGGTCCAGAATGTAGAGGTCAGTCCGTAGGGCCCAGGGTCCCACCATGCACTGAGGAGGTACTGCGAGGAGGCCCCGCCCCCATCCGTAGCAGGGGCCAGGGTGGATGGTGGACTGCAGATTGCCGGTGTGGTGGGGGGCCACACCCCATTCCTGTACCTTGACCTTTTCACCTTCTCTATTGTAACAAAGTCTAATCTATCTATCTATCTATCTATCTATCTATCTATCTATCTATCTATCTATCTATCATCTATTTGGTACAGGGTTTCCCTATGCAGCTCAGATTCATAGTGATCCTTCTGTCTCAGCCTCCCCAGTGCTGAGATTACAGATGTGTGCCCACCATGCTCGGTTTTGGTGGCTGGTTCGGTGGGTTCTGGGGCAGGCACAGCATATGGTACCAAGGATCAAACGTTAAGTCCTTGCACTTGCCAGGCAGATGCTTAGGCCGCCAAGCTAAACCCCTCAGCCCTGTGACAAACTCTAAAAGGAGAGATTAGTGGCGTGGGGTAGGAGATGTGATGTTCACACTGCAAACTTTGAGATAATGCAAAGAGACGTTCCCTCCCGAGTGGCTGGCCTTGAGGCCCGTCACCACCACCACCAGTACTGTTCGGCCGGCACTATCACCTGGTGCCCCGTGTTGCATAGGTAGTCCCTCTGCCAACCTTGCCCCTGCTTCCCCACCTCTCTCTTTTTTGGTCTATCTTTTTCCTTTGAGCCAAGATGACTTCCAGCACCTGGGAGGGTGCTCTGGAACCCAGTGCTTGATGCCACCTGTGGCTCTCTAGGAGAGGCTTCATGACCTTGCCCCCACCACATCAGCTATTTGATCAGCCACGAGAACTAGCAACTGTACGAGCTCTCCTGAGAAGCAGGCTGCGTTAGCATCACAGTTCCCTATCCCTTTACCATAAGTGGGAGTGTGAAAATTTTGCCCACTTTACAGATGCAAAAGCTAGCATAACAGCCAATTCACAGGTCAAGTTCTTACCATACCACCTGGTGTGGGAGAGCCAAACTAGAATCCAAGTTTCTGACCCCAGTGTTGTGTTATTTCTATAAGCCTGTCCCAATGGGCCCATGTCTGTTGCTATTCTCTCTGAATCCCCTGAATGGGCCATGGAAGTCTAGGGTTGTGTGCTACACCAGGACTTTAGAGAGGGTGGAGTACATACTTGGACTCAAGCAGACCTGGGTTTGAATATTGGTTCTGGGCATTCTTGATGGGAGGGGAGTCATTTTACCTCAGAAACTGCTTCCTCACCTGTAAACGAGGGTAGTGTCTGCTCATAGATTGGTGTAAGGACTGAAGATACAATATACTGGTAGCCTCTCAAGAAGTGGTGACTGGTGATACCAGAAATCCCTGGATTGGCTCTGGATGGTCAGCAGCCTCTTTGTTGTTGATCTGGGGTCTGGGGCAGCCACCTGCTCTTCTGAGCTCCCTGTGTATTTCACTGATCTTATGACTCTCTGGATTGGCTCTAACAAACAGTTTTACAATTTCCTTTTTTAAAAATTATATTATGGCAGGCTCAGCCATTGAACCCTGGTCCCTGCAATTGCCTAAACAGGCGCTTTAGACCACTGAGCCATCTTGCCTGGCCACAATTCCCTTTTCTTTCTGTAGATAAGAGTTCTTAGCCAGATCCAGGAGCAGAAGGCTCTTGAGCAAGTACTTGTCCTATTCTCTGTCTAGGCTCACGGATTTGCCATGGGGAGCTGTGTGATTTGAGCCATCTTTTCATCCAGGGAATGAGGGTTTCATGGCTTGGAGAGTGCCCTGCAGCTGTGCCATGTTAGGACCCTGTCTTGGTAACAGCCATGTACCTGGGGAACTTTTTTTTTTTTTTTTCTGTATTTAATACAGGGTCTATGGGGTCTACAGGGTCTCACTACGTAGATCTGACTCAACAGTGATTCTCCTGTTTTTAGCCACCCAAGCGCTGGGATTACAGGCATATGCCACCACATCCAGTCTCAACTGCTGCCTCAGTGTGCCCCGGGGGTGGGGCTGGGAATCCAGCCTCTGCTGGCAGGCTGCTGGCTCTGCCTAAGTGGGTGCTTTAGTCTGCTGAGCTATCTAGCAGCCCGACAACCACTTCTCCTCTGGTGGAAACCATGCCCCTCATCACACCTTCGTGGATGACACTCCTCAGCTGGCTGGCAGTGCAGAGAAAGCCACCACATCAGCAGGGCCTTTTCAAGCACTCAGCCCACTCTGCCTTCAGGGAGCATGAAGTTGAGGCGCAGAGGGTAGCTCACAGACACGTGGATCCCCTCCTCCACCAGTATTCACATATAACAACACAACAGTAGTCGTGTGCTAGGAGAGAATGCAAGGGAGAAGGCCTTCAGCTTCCTTTAAACTTGTCACCCTGCAACTTGTTTTCTATGAAACTGCGGCAGCTTCCAAAGGACTTAAATCTGCAGCAACCCTGGAGCCACAGACCTTTTTGGGCCTAACCTTGGGGCCCTGTGTCTATACTGAACTGCTTGCTACAAAAACAACTTAGTCTTGCTGTCATACAAGATGCTGCCACGACAGGACTGCCAGGAACCTCAGGACCACCTTTCCTACAAACTCTTTGAACAGATAAGAAATCAAAAACTGAAACTGAATTTTCTAAGTTCTCTTTATGAGACCAATCAAAAGGTGTCCTCTGCCTGTCATCCCCTGGCCACGGAAACTTTTGAGATGGAGTCCAGCAACCTGAGAGAAGCACCAGGAATTGGGCTGACACTTGGGCACTTTGCTTGGGGCATTGGTGCCCAGCGGTTTGCTCCAGAAGTGGCTCCAAGGGGCTGTGTGGGAAGCAGGAGGCCATTAGGACCCAGAAGCTCTTGGAGCATCCTGCTCTGCCGGCTGCCTCTCACTGCTCACTGCAGTGGTTCAGGCTCCAGCAGCATTGGAGAAGCATCAGCTGAGAGGAGCTATCACATGGGAGCCGGGAGCCGCTCAGCAAAGGTAGGAGTTGCCGACTAGGCCAGGAATGGGGAACAGACCGAGGGCCCAGCGGTGAATGCTGTGGTACTTCACAAAAAGGGCTGCAATCCAAGGAACAGCTCATAAGACCCTAGGGCGGGCAGTTTTGTGGGGGGACGGACTCAGGTATCCCAAAGGCAGTTCTGGGGTGTGGGCATCTCTGAAGCCTGGAGATGGGGGGTGCTCATCTCCTGCTGACAGGAGTAGCCACATCCTGCAACAGACAGCGTTCTCCAGCTCTTGGGCTCTGTGTCACTGAGTTGGGTCCCCCACATCCTAGGAATGAGTCCTTCAGCATCCGGGTTGATGGACAACCATGTCCTGGGCATGGGCAACTCTGCTGAGAAGAGGTGCTGAGGCTCCCTAGAAATTTCCCCTGGCTCAGGAAGGGTACACTCTTGCCCGAAGGAAGGCTGGGCTCTGATCCTTGGGGTAGAAGCGCTGTATCTGAGAAACAGGTGTACATGAATTCCAGAGCCACATCGATGGCCTTGGGCTGGACACTCCTATGCATTCTGCATCCTCAAATAAAGATCTCTATATATAACATGATCATGCCCCTGCTAGGAGCCAGGCCTTTGTCCCAGTGGTGACAAACTCTTCCTGTACTAAGAGGTCTTGGAGATGAGGGAGGTGGTACTGGAAGGAACCAGTGGGAGGAAGAGCGTGTTGCTGGGGTTAAAGCATGATGACATGAGCGAGGAGGGGAGTAAGGTTCTCTGGGTTTTCTCTGTGAAACTGTGACACCACGGCTCTCCCTCTATGACCTGGCTATCGGTGAAGGGGGAGTGCCCCATAGTCTGGCATATCGGCCTGTCTTTAAGAAGTCAGTTGGAATCCTGGAATTTTGGAGTCTTTGTGGAAATACTGGCAATACTGAGGGGGCTATGAGAAATAGACATGTTCAATGCTGTCTATCCCAGGACTCAACTATGGCTTCACAGCCCCCTCCATGGAGGGGGAAAACCATGTCTACTTCCCTGTCTGAGGCCCTATCTGGGCCTTGCTGTCCATCTACCCATGGCAGGCCTATCCTTACCAGGGACACAGAGCCACATCTGGCATGAAAAGAAAGGGACGCGTATGCTTTCTTTAGTATTTCTCTCCAGCATTTTTCTTGATCAACTGTCTTATGAGAAACTGATGTCTCCACTTTGTGCCCTCTCTGCATCTCTACAGAGCCTAAGTCTATGTGGCTACTTCACCTGTGAGATGAGCTTTCCACTACCCTGGAGAGAGGCACGTCCTCAGGAACCCATCCAAAGTCAGGGTGGCCTCCAATCCTGGAGTCCAAGTTATCCTTTCCAGAAGAGAGTTCCCTGGCTGGCACAGAGATGACTGATTGAGTATTCTTGGAGTATGTACCAGGGGGCAGGGATTCAACTAATCAATTTGAGTCTGACTCAATTCAAAAAATAGAGCATCTTTTGCTTACATGGTATATTAGAAGTCGAGGTGTTAGAATCGAGATTAACCGTTTGACTGTTAAGGAGCGCTCTTCGCATTATGGAGTAACATAAGAAGAGCGCGATAGTGCTCCTTAGCAGTCAAACGGTTAATGGTAGCACCAAGACCCCAGTGATAATAAGGTAACTGGAGAAAAAAGTAGGCCCTCATAGCTGTCTGGCCCTTTTCTCTGCAGTCACAGAAATGACAAGTTTTAAAACTGAGCAACCACCAGGCCCTCTGCATCCCTGGAACTCACAGAGCAATGAAATGTTATGTGTAGGAGACTTGGAGGTGATTCAGTCTATCTCTCCCATTTTACAGATGAGGAAACTGTGGCCCGGAGAGCTCTGATTTACAGGCAAGGCCATCAGACTATAATTTGATACTAAGTAGTTGCACAACTAGGTATGCTTTCTTGAGAGACTCTACACAAGGCTCATCCATCCCACAGTCACACTGCTCTCCCGCCTCCACACCACCTAGCTCTCCCGTGGGCACCTATTCCCACTCCTTGTTCTGTGACCATGGTAATAGTCCAGAGCCAACAGGGCTTTTGGTCAGGAACCTCAAAGGGTCAGTGACAATGACCAGAGCTATGGGGAGTGGGGAATGGGAGGTCAGCAGCAGTTCCTCTTGAACTGGCAAAGGCACAGTGGCCTTCAGACACTAGGAGTAGGGCTGGGGAGATAGCTCAGCGGCATAAGCACTTACCTGGCAAGTGCAAGGTCCTGAGTTCGATCCTTGGTACCAAGAAAGCACAACTGTACAGAAACCAGAGAAGACAAAGGGTAACTTTCAAGTCAATGATGTCCTTCAGCCTTGGGAGGCCACTAGGTGGGATAGACCAGCCTCTTAAGTTTCCTTCAGCTGAGACATTTTGTGCTCATTGATCCTTCTCACAATTTCCAAAGTGGCTCTTTGGGGAGTGGTGATGTCAGAGGAAACTAAAGCTCAGTTCCCCTTACTAGGTAAAAGCCTTAGAGTAATGAAAGACATTGTTAACTACAGGTCAAATTCAATAATGGCTTACTGGAAGCCTACTATATTCCAACTAACATGGAGGGTACTGTCCTATACAGTGTGGCACAGTGGACAACAGAATGGCTTTGGGGTCAGACTGTGTAGGCACCTGGGCCTTGGCTAAATTTCTTAACTTCTCTAGGCCTTGGGTTTATCCCTGGCAAAATGGAAATCAGAAAAAAGTTTATTTCCTAGGGTTGTATGAGGATTAAAATGAGTTTATTTCTGTTGAGTGCTTAGAGCAGGGTCTGGCATGTGGAAAGCACCTTGTAAGCGTTACCGCTTGCAGATAGTACTGCTATTAACAAATCACTCTGGACTCTGCAAACATAGTTGTGAAGCAGATACTATTCCCTTATTTTCCAGATGCCTTTTTGAGAAACTGGAATCTGGACATGGGGCAGAGTTAGTGATGCCCAGAGCTGGGACCAGAAGCCAAGTTTGTGTTCCTTCTACTTCCCAACCAAAGAATACCAGAAATTGGAAAAACAATCATATAAGCAACATTAAAACTGGGGTGCTATTCCTGAGTTCAGCAAGACCCTGGGAAAAGGAGACATAGGATTTATAATCCCTGAATAACAGCCGTTGGAAAGGGAGAAGGATATGGAGAATGGAGGAAAGAAAGTGGAAAAGTGGGAGCTAGAAGCACCTTGCAAGGCGTAGCACTGCTGAGCAGCGAGGCTCCACTCCTTTCCTGTCTCCTGCTTCTTCCGTCACCTGGAGCCACCTCCTGCCACAAAAAGCATAAGCACTGCTGAGTAGGTGGCTACCTAGCCTGCTGTGTCTACAGACGAGCCCAGCCTCGAAGGCGGGTGAGAAGAGCCTGTCCAAGACTCCGCAAAGACTGGGCCTGGGCTTGCCCCCAGGGTGCGGCCTAGGATGGGGGATGGGCCTGTGACAGCAGGTGCCCTTGGTTTCCTCCGCTGGTCCCATGGAGTCCTCCCCCATCCCCCAATCATCAGGGAACTCTTCTATTCTGGGGAGGGCTCCGCAAACTCCAGGCCCCTCCACTGCCAGTGGGGTCCCGGAGGTGGGCCTGCGCGACATAGCTTCAGAGTCCGTGGCCCTCTTCTTTATGCTCTTGCTGGACCTGACTGCTGTGGCTGGCAATGCCGCTGTGATGGCCGTTATCGCCAAGACACCTGCTCTCCGAAAATTTGTCTTTGTCTTCCACCTCTGCCTGGTGGACCTGCTGGCTGCCCTGACCCTCATGCCTCTGGCCATGCTGTCCAGCTCTGCCCTCTTTGACCATGCCCTCTTTGGAGAGGTGGCCTGCCGCCTCTACTTGTTCCTGAGCGTGTGCTTTGTCAGCCTGGCCATCCTCTCCGTGTCAGCCATCAATGTGGAGCGCTACTATTACGTGGTCCACCCCATGCGCTATGAGGTGCGCATGACATTGGGGCTAGTGGCCTCTGTGTTGGTGGGTGTGTGGGTGAAGGCCCTGGCCATGGCTTCTGTGCCAGTGTTGGGAAGAGTCTCCTGGGAAGAAGGTGCACCCAGTGTACCCCCAGGCTGTTCACTCCAATGGAGCCACAGTGCCTACTGCCAGCTTTTTGTGGTGGTCTTTGCCATCCTTTACTTCTTGTTGCCCTTGCTCCTCATCCTTGTGGTCTACTGCAGCATGTTCCGAGTGGCTCGTGTTGCAGCCATGCAACATGGGCCACTGCCCACATGGATGGAGACGCCCCGGCAGCGCTCTGAGTCACTCAGCAGCCGATCTACTATGGTCACCAGCTCTGGGGCCCCTCAGACTACTCCACACCGGACGTTTGGGGGAGGGAAGGCAGCAGTGGTCCTCTTGGCTGTGGGGGGACAGTTCCTGCTCTGTTGGTTGCCCTATTTCTCTTTCCATCTCTACATTGCCCTGAGTGCTCAGCCCATTTCAACTGGGCAGGTGGAGAGTGTAGTGACCTGGATTGGCTACTTTTGCTTCACTTCCAACCCTTTCTTCTATGGATGTCTCAACCGGCAGATCCGGGGGGAGCTAAGCAAGCAGTTTGTCTGCTTCTTCAAGTCTGCTCCAGAGGAGGAGCTGAGGTTGCCTAGCAGGGAGGGCTCCATCGAGGAGAACTTCCTGCAGTTCCTTCAGGGGACTGGCTGTCCCGCCGAGAACTGGGTTTCCAGGCCTCCACCCAGCCCTAAGCAGGAGCCACCTGCTGTTGACTTTCGAATCCCAGGCCAGATAGCTGAAGAGACCTCCGAGTTCCTGGAGCAACAACTCACCAGTGACATCATTGTGTCGGACAGCTACCTCTGTCCTGGCCCCTCGCCCCGACTGGAGTCGTGATGGGCTGGTGGACACTTGAAGGAAGATGGGTTTGAGGGCCAGGCTTGATCACAAGGAGCACCTCGTGGGACCACTTTTTCCAGCCAGCTGGGTCTGGGTCTGGGGTCTCTGCATATAGCTTTTGCTTAGCATTTCCTGGGTCAGGACCAGAGCCAACAGGATGGACGTGGCAAAAGCTTTAGACTTGGCTGATCTTTGATTACTGGGGGAGGGAACCTGGGTATGATGAGACGGTGACAAGAGGAAAGGGTCACAAAGGTGAGGTGAAGCTATCAGTTGGTGAAATTTCCATGCCTCAGGAAACAGGGAAATTCTCTAATGGGAGCAGTGGGAGGATCAGGGCAGCAGGCCAGATCCAGAGGTATTGGGACCGCCGAGGACACTGCACTTCTCAGTGTAATTGTCCAGGGCAATAAGTACACTCAAGCAAGGTAAGAAAATGACCCGGGTCTTATTCTTTTGCTAGGTTTAAAAAGGATGAAATTGCAACAGGTGTTTTCCTATGAGCTAGAAGATCTTTTTCTAGTTTTATACCTGAAATCTCCTTAAATGGAGAGGATGAGCAGGATATTCTCTATGTTTGGCCAAAAGCAAGAGGAACGAGTGACTAGAGGACATATAATTGAAGGCAGGAAAGGTGACTGCAATTCCCTGTCCCACAATCTTCAGGAAAAGCTTTTCTATTCTGTCTTTCTACACGTAGGAGGTCAAGTATGGAACTTGATCTCAGCAGAGACAACACAGGATGGTGCTTTCTCACTGTCTTTCAGGATGAATACAACAGTTGGGGATTGGCTAGCTGAGGGTGAGGGTTAACATTTGGTAAGGTGGCTTGAAACAGAGACCGCGTAAATCACCCTGAGCAATAATCCTAAAAATCTTTTTTTTCCCCCCCAGGACTGGCTTCCTTGATCTCTCTCCTCATGGCAGTGACCCATCTCCAGCCCCCTGGACAATCGCGTACAAAAGACTAAGGTTGGGCATGGGAAGGGCGGGGTATCCATGTTCCATTAAATTCCTCCCTGCTTCCACTCATCGCTCTCAAAATTAGCTTCAGTGTCAAAGACTTCAATTTCTCTTATCTGTGTCCCTGGGTTGGAGAGGGCACAGGAGCTGGGCTCAGCTGTTTACTGATTGAGTCTGTAGGAACTGAATTGTGGATTTTTTTTTTTTTTAAGATGGGGGTCTCACTACACAACTCAGCCTGGTCTTGAACTCACGATGCAGTTCAGGCTGGTGATGAACTTGTGGTGATCCTCCCACCTCAGCCTCCTGAGTACTAGGATTACAGGCATGCCCGGCTGGTAGTGGTATTTTCAATGGAGAGGGAATAATTACAAGCTGGACAGGACATCCCATCTGGGACCACCTGTCCATCTCACTTCCCTCCATTGAATTGGGTAACACAAAAAAGCCAAGACAGGGCCAAAGGGTGGTGTGGTCTACATTTGAACAAACTATTGGTTCACTGAGGGGGAAAATGGGCCATTGGAAGTGGAATATTCTCCTTTTAATAGCCAATAAATAATTTTTATGATAAAGGTATGATACTGATATTAACATTGACTCCTTCAGTTCAAGTCAGTGAAGAATAATTAAACATCCACTATTCTCTGACACCTACACAGAGGATGTGTGGTTACCACCTTCAAGGAGTTCATAGCTTAATTTGATCAGATACTTAGTATTTTTTATAGAGCACTTAGATTTGATAAAGCACTATATAATGTGCTTAAGAAATATATTGGAGAATATATATTTATGGTTTTAGCTTCTGAAAATTCATCTCAGTGATAGAGGCTTCCTGAAGATTGTGGCAAGAATGGGGACTGTAAATGAAACTTATTAAATGAAACCAGGCAAACAGCCTTTTCCCTTTCGAACTGGAAACATTTCCAGGTTTTTGTCTTCCTACCACTAAACTATCCCCGTTTAGTGCCTATTACACTGAAGAAATCCCTTAGAAGGAAAGTTTATTCAGTGAGGAGAGTCCTTTGTGATTAAAAAACAAAACAAAACAAAAATTTCCTTTTAAGATAAACTCATACCTAGAAATTTCACTAGCGGAGAAACATGTTTCAAACACCTCTAGTCAGCTGCCAGACCTGAGGCATTGCCAGCAGATGGCGGTGTGACTCCATGGGAAACAGAAAGGTGTGTGCAAGTGGGAGGGAGAAAGGGGTGTCAAACGTTGCTTGGCAGCCATTTTGTTAATTTATTTTGCCTTTTTCGTTGTTTGACATTGTCTCTCAACTGTTCTTTCACATACGTCAAAGAAGAAAGTTTCTTAAGTGTAAGGATATCTCTAATTTAGGTTGCGCTTACCTGACACTGTGATTTCATTGGCATTTACCGCAGAGTTTGATATATATTGGTTTCTTTGCCATTTATTTTTCCCTGTAAGAATGGATCATGAAAGAAATAAAAATTTATCTTTTTTATGCTAAGAACTTTCCCAAAAATTTTTGCTATGAGTACTTTCCAGAATTTTCAAGTAACCAGGATGGCTTGATAAAGTTTAGTAAATAATACTTAGCTCTGAAAAACATATACCTGAATGAAGTCCAACCTCCTTAATGTACTGAAGATTCAACAGGTGGAGGCAAGCATCCTGCGGGTTATTTTTTCTGCATCCTGGTGGTACTGGGGTGGTTTGCCAGCCTTGATGAAAAACATAGATTTTCTGTTGTCGGGTACCCCAGACATCTTTTAGGTGACAGAGCAGAAAGGGGGGGTACATGAATTTGTAGTCAAGACTGGTCTACCTACTCACTATGTGAACTTGAGAAAGCTGCTTAACTTCTCTGAGCCTATTTCCTCATCTGTAAAAATGGGGATCATTACCTACCTCACAGGGTTGTTGTGAGGATTAAGAAATGAGACTTGGAAGCGCCTAGCCATACCTGGCAAATAGGTACTCAATAAATACTGCTTTTTCTTTCGTTTCCTCTTGCCCTTTTTCCCCTCCCAGAAGTATTGATTAGGGAAATACAGTTCCTTTTCTGTCATTTGGAAATGAGTGGGAGACTTTGAACTCTGATGAATTGGCATTTATTGTTAAGCAATGGGAAGGACAGGCTGCATAAGATGGATCTAATCTCTAAATGGTTCTAGCCAATGAGCCGGGCATGGCAGCACATGCCTGTAATCCCAGCACAAAGGAGGCTGAGGCAGGAGGATCACCATGAGTTTGAGGCTAGCCTGGGCAACATATAAAGTTCAAGACCAGCCTTGAAACCCAGTCTAAAAAAAAAAAAAAAATCACTATGTAGATCGTTCTGTTGAGGCCTTACATCCGGAGTCTAAATTCTGTTAGGAAAATCAAGACTTTAGGGGCAGCAAAATCATCCTTCTCCCTACAATGTATAATAATTGTGAAGCTATATGACAGAAAAGGTTATTTAGGACCACTTTCGCAGTAAGGCTTATCAGTTAAAGAAGATGCCAGTATGGGCCGTTCACAGGACATTTATTAATTTTCAGGTGATATTGGAAAGACAATTTTTATTACAACTTGTCGTGTGGTTAGTACGATAAGGGATGCACAGGTTTTTTTTGGTGAAGGTCTACACAGACTTACCTTGGTAAAGGTCCTAAACTCCTACTATAGGGCAATTTGGTTTATGCTAGAAAGATGGGCACCAAGGATATTTTATGGTTGAACTACACACTTATCTTTCAGGACAGAGATCTGGTGATTTCAAAGGGCCCTTTCCCAATAAAGGTACTGGGTAGTAGATCCTAAGTCCACAGAAACGCACACGTGGTAGTAAAGACCAGACTATACTTTGCGAGGAAAGTGGAGGCAGCGAGTCAGAGAGGGCTGGTTTTAGGCATGACGGGTGTCACAGATCTCCGATTAAGAAGTGGATGGAGCCTAAACTGGCTAGTTTGTTCGATCAGGGTGACAATTTAGGGAGTTGGGGAGGAGCCTGGGGTCTCCACAATCAGAGATCAGAGAGGTTTTCCGGCCAGTGAGAAGGCCCTCGTAGAGGTTACCGTGAGGCTTTTGGCTCTCGCGTGGGAACCCCACGTCCCGTCCCACAGCCCGCTCGCTGTGCGTCCTCAGGCGTGCACCCTGAGCTAGAGGCCACGGGGTCTCTACATTTACCCGGATCAAGAAGCTCAGTAGGTAGGCGGGTGCGAAGGCTGGCGGGCGCAGGCCGCGCGGCGGACCCGTGCCCCACCCGCCGACTTCCGCTTTCGCTCTTGCCGCCCCTCCCTGAGCTAGGAAGCTTCGCGTAGTAACGGCCGCCGGCGTCGCCGGAAGTGGCGTCAGCGCCGGACATCCGGGTCCTCGGGGCGCTCGGGCTGCTGACGAGAGGGCCGCCGCCCCGCAGGAGTCAGGCTCCGCCGCCAAGCCGCAGTTCCGCGGTGCGTGCGTGAGCGAGCTCGGCGCAGGCCCCTCTCCGCCGCCGTCATGGGCTGCACGTTGAGCGCCGAAGATAAGGCGGCGGTGGAGCGGAGTAAGATGATCGACCGCAACTTGCGGGAGGACGGGGAGAAAGCGGCCAAAGAAGTGAAGCTGCTCCTGCTCGGTGAGGGCCGGGGGCGGGGCTCGGGGCCGGCCGGCGCGCCAGCGCTTCCCCAGCGCGGGCGGGGCCCGGCGGGGCGGCGGGGAAGACCCCGGAGGGCTGTGGGGGGGGCGTGGGGGGGGCGTGCGGG
>PVKN010000470.1:0-75805 GCA_004027915.1 Capromys pilorides | reverse complement strand
TAAATGAATATTACCCCTAACACCTGCTACCCCAGTCTTAGTCAGTGGCAGAAGACTGGTCTCAGAACTGTTTCTCCCATTTGATGATTTAAGTTTAATAGTGAAAGACTGGTTAATGATAACAATGAATCGTAAAACCTTCAGAAGAAAAGGAGAATGTTTTGTGGACCATTTTCTTGTGTGTGTGTGTGTGTGTGTGTGTGTGTGTGTGTGTCAGTTTTTAAGTTATTAGTTTTTAAAATTAATGCTTTTTAATAGAAACAACTTGACCAAAAATCTGTCACAGAATTTTGAGACCCATTAAAACAAAGTTTAATGAGAAAAAAAAGAAGGGTTTCTAGATAAACTCTTAATAATTGTTTAATAACTCTTAATAACTGTTTAATAACTAAATAGCTGAGTTAAAAGTGCTATCTCAAAGTTAAAAACTAACAACAACAACAAAACCCAGATTGAAAAGAGTTGAGCTAGTGTGCTTTAGGGCTATTAATGAACTATAATTTATGATGACATTAATTATCTCAAAATTAATTTTCAGCACTAAGTTATAGTTTATACCCATGAATAAAAAGATTACCATCACATAGCACAAATCCACATAACTGAAGTTTCCTAAGAAGAGCTTATCTTCCCTAACTTTCTCAAATTTTGGTTAACCTAGCTTGAAGAACCTCAGCTTTTAATTTTATCTTTCAACTGTCAGTTGAAAAACTTCAGCCTCAGTTAAAACTTTTGGTCAGGTTAATCAACAGTAGACTTCCATTAATAGGCCCACTATGTATTTTGAATCTTTTAAAGTTATATTTTACATAAGTTTATTTATGATTGAAAACTTAAGTGTTGTTTAGAAGGTGTTAACATAATGATTCATTTCTTTTTAAAGTTTTTTTTTTTGTTTTTTTTTTTTGTTACATGGTCTTGCAATGCAGTTCAGACTTGTAGTGATGCTACTGTTTCAGCTTCCCTAGTGCTGGGATTATAGGTGTGCACCCCCACACCCGGGGTTCCAGGGCTGGCACACCATGTAGCACCAAGGATCAAACCTAAGTCCTTGTACTCACCAGGCAGGCTCTAAGACCACTGTGCTATCTCCTCAGCCCATACGTTTATTAATTTTAGTAACTACTAAAGAAATACAAGATTAAATGACTTGTATTAAAAAATGGAAACCCATATTAATATTGGTGTGTAAACACTTTTCCAAAAAAGTATTTCTCAGCCAACTCAAAAAGTACTTCCAAAAAAAAGTGCTTTCCTTGTGCTTACTCTGCACTCAGAGAACCATCCTTACTGTGAAATTAGCAGACATATTAAATTTCAAGCTTTAAATGCAAGGCATAACTTGGGAAAATCTTGGGGGGGGAACCATCATTTTAATCTGAAATTATAGGATTACTGGATCCTCTTAGCCTTATTCAACAATTTACCTTTGTAAATCTCTTTCACAAATTCACAAATAACAGATACGCTTGCTAACTTACCTCTTCTTAATTTATTAAAGCAAAGCATAATTCTCATGAGGGGAACATGTTCTTGGAGGACAGAGTTAGGGCCCCATGTGTAAACCTATTCCAACATTTCTGCAGCTTTGTAGATATTTTGATTCCTCCCTGTATATTATATTGAGGAATATTCATTTTATCACCTCAGTTTAATTTAGTGGGTGATGTATTGAGTTCAACTGTCAGGTGGTCCACTAGATAGTAGAATCGCACCCATATGAGCCAACAAATTCTTTGGATCTAGAATGCATCCTGGTCAGTACAGCCCAGCCAAAAGTTATCTTCTTTCCTTTCTAATCTAGCACCTTACCACATGTTTCACAGGCTTCTGCCAATAGCCTGGTAGCTATTGAGGTGTGGAGGTCTAGAGTTTCAGGATCAGATTTTGTGCATGTGTCCCTAAGGACATGCTAAAACCTGACTTTAGAATAAGTTGGAGTTGTGAGGTGTCTGAGTGTGGGGTCAGGGCAGACAGGGAATCTCTTCCGAGGCAGGATCATGGGGTCACGGGTAACCTCAGAGGATAAGGAGGCTGAGTGGGGTTCAGGCACAAGGCCGGGAACTTAATCTAGATTGTAGTTCATCAACCTGCAGGATCAGATTCCATTTCTGATTTCAGCTTTGTTGATCTTGAAGCTGCATGGCCTGAAAGATTCTCTTAGGATAGTCCTCTGTTTAGTATTTCTTGTTTTCTGACTGTATCTTGAGCCAGGAACTTAAGCCTTGAGCTTGGAATTTTTTCTTTCATCTTTCTAATTTACTCTACTATGTTTATATTCATCATTCCAATATGACCATCTATTATATAACCCTGCTAGTCAAATTGCAATGCTATGTTATTCTGGTATCAACCACATTTGATAGATACTTAAGAAGCTTTTTACAGTACTAGTTAATGGTAACCTGTTCTCCCGTCTTATCCCACTGGTTTCAAGCAGTTTGACTATGATGTGTTTAGTGTTGTTTTCCTCATACTTCTTTTGTTGATATTTCTTACATTGAGTGTTTTGGATCTCTGAGTTTGTGAGTTTTATTTATTTTTATTCATTTCTATAGGTTTTATTTTACTTAATTTTATTTTGAGACGGGTCTCATTATGCAGTTCAGGCTGGCCTTGTTCTCACTTTCATAGCCCCCAGGCTGATCTTGAACTCGTAGCAATTCTCCTGTCTCAACCTCCTGAGTGCTGGCATTGCAGGCCTGTGTCACTATGCAGTGCACCCAGGGTTCCAGGCCAGCACAGCATGGCATGGCATGCAGGGCCAGGGATTGAACTTGGGACCTTGTGCTTGTCAGGTAGGTGTTTGTTCCTCTGAGCTATCTCCTCAGCTCCTGTAGGTCTGTAGATTCTCTCTCTCTCTCTCTCTCTCTCTCTCTCTCTCTCTCTCTCTCTCTCTCTCTCTCTGTGGAACCAGGGATTGAACCTGTAGGTTTTATTTTTAACAAATTACATTTGGAATTTTTAAAATCCAATCCAGTATATTGTCATCATAGACATTGAAAATTATACTTTTTACAATTATGTGAGGGTCTTTTGAAAAGTACATTTTCCATGTTTCTGGAAAATTTTAAGTATTTCTCTACCTCTTTGAACATATAGAATATAGTCATAATGACTGAGGACACTGTGTGTTATGGTTTGTGTCTCGTTTTCCCGCTAAAACCTCATGCAGCTGTTGGGGCAGCTTCTAGAACTTGTGATCAATCCATGATCCAGTGCTGGGATCATGGGTGTGAGGGCTACGCCCACAGACAGCCTGAATGCAGTACCAGGAAGGGGGTTGCTCTCTGCTGGAGCTGCTGCTCCTCCCTCTGCTCTGCCACCTGCCATCTGCCCTGGAGCAGCCGAATATGGACTGAAACCTTCACAAACTTTGGGCTAAATAAACCTTTCCTTCCTTAATCTTGGGTGTCAGGTATTTTGTCCCAGCAATGACAGAAAAGCAACTAAGACATTGTGTATTATTTCTATTGCTGTGTCATTTCTGGGTCTGTTTCCATTGATTGATTTTTGTCCTAATGACTTTTTGTATTTCTTTTTTGCATCCTTCATGATCTTTTTTAGGAGCCAGGCATTGTGTAACTTTACTTAATCAGGTGAGAAATACTACTATCTTCCTATTAATATTGTTGAGCTTTGTTCTGACATACTGTTAGGTTTCCTAATAATAGTTCAGTCATTTGGGGGCTTACTCTAAAAACTTAGCAAGGGAGATGAGGACAGTCATAAAGCTGGTTGTACCCCACTGCTGAGTGCTCTCTCTACTGCCCTGTGGATTGCAAAGTTTTCTCTTCCTGTGGCTGCTGGAAAACTTCTCCAATCTGCACAAGCTCTACAGACTTCCTCCCATTTGTCTTGGGGAATTCTTCCACTGGACTCAGTTTCCTTACATGCAAGTTCTGGTCAGTACTCAACTGAGCTCAGGAGGACCTTCTGCTAGACTTTCTCCCCACTGTGGGGATGCTAGGCACCTTGATCTTGGGAGCCCAGCTTTCATTTTCTCAACTCGGGGTAATTATTAGGCTCCCTGAGCCCCCTTTGCTACGCGGCAGCCTAGAACTTTACCCACACAGTCATCCAGGATTAGCCGTGCATGTTATCTTATTTTTCCCCGCTCTTATTGATCACTGTGCTGTACTGTTGGAAGTTCGAAGTCTTAGAAACATGGTTTCATATGTTTTGTTCAGTTTTCCCATTACCAGGGGAAGCAGGGTAAAGCAGATCCCTGCTACCCCATCTTGTCTGGATCCAAAAGACTTTCAAACCTAGCCAGACAAATAACCAACCCCAAACAGGAGGATCTGCCACCTGCAGCCTCTTCTGGTTGCAAACAATGCGTCAGTCGGTGTTTACTCGTAGACAGCTGAAATCACGCGCTCGCTATTTTAAGCATAACATATTTAATGTAGGAAATTGGGTGCTTACAGTGTTGTGAGATGGGCTGAGAAGAAGTCACCAACACGGTGACACGCATGACTCCCCAGGAATGCGGGGACCAAATGGCCTGAACAAGGACCAGCTCTTTCCACCTCAAAGAAGAAGTTGAGTGGGGGGGGGGGAGGGTCAGGAGGTCACCACTGATTTCTGAGGCACTCGGCAGTCTCTCCAGGCTAGGGATCAGGAAGCCACCACCAGCTCTGTCTCAGGAGCGTCTCAACTTCCACGTAGACAGAGACCAGACACAAGAACACAGAGGCTGGATGTCTCTATGCCAAATCTCTTTCCCCACACCCGTGAGCAGCAGCATGAAATCCAACTGCCCAGCTCCAAAGTAGAAGACAGCCTCTGTCCCACTCCGCAGCAAGATCATCACGTGGTAACATCGCGTTGTATCCAGTCCCAGGGTCCCCGGGACAGAATCCATCTCTACTCCGTCACTCCTGGTTCTCAGGGCATCCAGGTCCTTTGCTTGTCCTGTCGAGGGTGGCGAGGTCAGGGTGGTGCTGTCCTCGCTCCTCCCAAGGAGCACCAGGACTTCCAGGTGACATCTGGCGGTGCTCAGAGGCTCCCTCATAGACCTCAATATTGCTTGGCTCAACCAAAAATAAATTGGAAAAGAAAATTGAACATTGCATCAATTTGGAGCAAGTTTATAAATTCTGCAGCTAAGCAATACCAATAGAAAATGATAGATCGCCGCGGCCCAGGGCACCCCTGCAGTGATGTATGGTCACATTAGCTGAAATACCGTATTACATGATTCTGCTTTATTACCAGTGTTGGTGGCAGACAGAAAAACAGATTACACTTGAGTTCAAATCGATAGGAACTTTATTTACTGGCCTTTTAAAAACATATTTCTGCACTTTATAAAAACATACGGTAGATGCTATTGATAGAGCTTGTCTGCTTGTTAAAAAGCAATTTTCCCAGAACGAGGCTTTTAAGCTGTAATTTACGGCATTACTTTTTACCTCCTTTTTTCAGGCTTCTGTTCATCTGGCTGTGCTTTGACGACTTCCTTAGACTTCTCTCGCCTTTAATTTTCTCTCCCACTTGCCATCTCCCTCAACTCTGAACTCCCCAGAGCCTTGAAGCAGAGAACTGAGTCGTGTGTTCCCCCGTGGGGCTGAGGTCTCTCCCAGCTCCCCCGCCGCTGCCTCCAGGTTCCAGACCTTGCGGGGGCTCCCGTAGGTCCTGTGGCCCAGCCTCTGCATCCTGCTGAGCCTCACCACCACGGAGCCTCCTTTCCTGATCCCAGAAGGCGTTTCTCTCTCCTGTGTTCCAGTCTCAACAATTCCCCATGTGACAGGAATGTTGTTGTCCCCATTTCACAGCTGTACTAGCTCTGGCTCCGTGATTTGAGTGTGTTTCCCCCTGAAGTTCATGTGTTAGAGACTCAATCACAAATTCACATGGAAAAGTATTTGCAAGTGGGGTTTGTGGGAGGCAGTGAGGGTTAGATTAAGTCAGGAGGGTGGGGCTCCCATGAAGAAGAAGAGGCCCCTGCTGTCGCAGTTGCTCTGTCTGGATGTGCACTGTCCCCCATCATTGCTAGGGTACAGTATGAGGCCCTCAATAGACGCTGAACCGGTTGCCAGTGCCATACTTGTGGTCTTCTCAGCCTCTAGAAACAGGAGCAAAAAACTTTATTCTTTGTAAACTTTCTAATCTCTGGCATTTTGTTATGGCAATAGCATACCTACTAAAGCAGATAATGAAACCAAGGTGAGCTAAGGGAGGAGAGATGAATGTTCTCAGAGAGGAAGGGGAATGAGGTGACAGAATTCTGAGCCCAGTACTTGGTAATGTGGAGGGGAAAGGCCTGGCCCTGTGCTAGATGGAAGTGGGGACTCAGCAAACTGGCCGCCCCCAAAGTCACAGGCAGAGGCCTCTGGTCTGCAAAGAGCTAAGATCAGAGGAAGACAAAAGGGAGGTCCTGTGGGTTGCCAGCACAAGAATAGCACACAAGCAGCACATCGGGGACTTTTCCTCCAAGTGATCTGACAGGGCCCAGGGGACATTCGCAGACCCAGAGAAGGTGCCTGCAGCTGTCCCTGCATCCTCAAGCCCACTGGGAGCCCCAGCCAGGAGGTGGCAGAATCCATGGCCACCGACCTGAGAGTGGGGCAGAGGCTGCATGCAGTGCCGTGCTTGTCCCCAGGGAAGGGACCTGGTCAACCAGGCACTGGGGGAGCTCTGGCTCCAAAGAAGATGGAGCGGTCACTGCTGGGAAGGACACGGATGGGAGCTCAGTGGAGAGTTGTGGAACTTAGAGTCTGACTCCCTCTTCATTTGTGTTACTTTTTTGAATTAGCAAGTGGGAATGTATAAGAATCATAGCAAATGCATGATTCTGAGTGGGACTCCCTCCCACTCAGTTCTCTACCTTGTGTGTGTGCGTGTGTGTGTGTGTGTGTGTGTGTGTGTGTGTATGCATGTGTATTTTCCAGAGGGGCTTCAGAGTAGTCTTTTGCTTTGTTTTTTATTTTGTGATACTGGGGATTGAATGCAAGGCAAATCGAGTTACATCCCCAGGACTTGTATTTCCAATCCCCCTGCCTCAGTCTCCTAGAATGCTGGGATCACTGTTTTTGTTGCTCTTGTGATTGGTTTGTTTGTTTGTTTTGTGCCTTTGGGAATCAAACTCAAGGGCTCACAGATGCCAGGTAAGTGCTTTAGTACTGAGCAATATTCCCAGCCAAATCGTTTTTTTTTTTTTTTTTTTTTTATTTATAAGTGAGAACAACGTAAAACTTCTTTTGGTAAATATTACAAAAATATTTCCTCAGCACCCTGCAACTTTGGAGAATTGAAAATAAATACAAGTTTCAGGGAGTAAAATAAGCTGAGAGAAGTTACAATTAGAAGACAACTGGCCCAGGGACTCACTCTTTCTGAAGCAGCACCTGTGGTGGTTCCTGGCCCTCCCCCAAGCCCCAGCATCTCCCTCCTGACCCCCACGGCAGCACGGCTGTTCACTGGGCCTCCAGCACCCACCTCTGCCCCTCATGAGAGCGCAGTCTGTGCAGTGCACAAAGAACCAGGGTCTCAGCCAGGTGGTCCAATGCTTCCCCGTCCCCAGCTCTTACCCTCCCGTGTATGCTTGGGGAGGTGTGTGCATTGCAGCTATAGCCTCACCCCAAAGGGCCACCGGGTGGCAGGAGTCTACGTGCCTTCCTCGACCTGAGACCCAGACTTCAGAACAGCCTGATGCTGTCCACACACGACTGCATGCAGCCTTTCCATCTCCGAGGGCGGACATAGCTGCCAGCTGTGTTTCCAAGGTGAACCAATCTGATCACGGGGAATTTAAGAAACCCGGAAGGGCCCCAGTCACTAAGCCAGAGTGATGGGATGCTATTCAACTAAGGGCCAGATTGCAAAAGCAATGGGCTGCATTGAAATGACTCTCAACAACCAGCCTGGGTGGCCAGGTGTCTGGCTTCTGCCAGAAGTGTGTCACCTATTCATCCCACAGTTGGTGGCTGCTCCTTCCTCTTCTGCCTGCCTGCCTGCCTGCCTGCCTGCCTGCCTGCCTGCCTGCCTGCCAAGAGCAGAGGGCAATCTGAATGCTTTGTAGTAAGAAACTCTTACTCATTCTGCAACTCTAGCACCTTCAGGAACGCCACTGGGAGACACGTCAGTGTTTGTCTAGTAAAGATTTCACTGATGAATCAGTAATTGATGAATGCATGAATGGATCAGTGAAAGAACGAAAGAAAGAAAGGAAGGAAGAAAACAAAACTTCTCCCTTAACCTGTAATTTCATGTTTTTGTAGTACTGGGGATTAAACTCAATGCCATCATGTGGAGCTATATTCTCAGTCTTTCTGTCTGTCTCTGTCTCTCTGTCTCTGTTTCTCTGTCTCTCTGTCTGTCTCTGTCTCTGTCTGCCCCCCGCCCCCCAGAGGGGAACAGATATTGCTAAGTTGTGAAATTGCCCAGTTTCGGTTCAAACTTGCAATCTTCCTGCCTCAGCCTCCCAGAGCACTGGGTTTACAGGAATGAGCCACTGTGCCTGCTAATTAATTCATGTTAATAATACCTAGGGACGGAGGGCAGGATTGAGCCTACCTTCTAGGAGGGGACAAATAAACCAACTTCTTAGACACCCACAAATAGAAAATAATGAAGCAAATTCCTGGAGTCACCTGTAGCTTGGCACAGAAGCCCAGGTGTCTTGCATGGTGGCCTATGACACAGGGCTGGGTCCTCTGGAGGCCCTCAGGGTGAGGAGTATTCATTTGACTGCATGAGTCTTGAGAGTTCATTCACAAAATCACTGGCAATCTTTGTCGGACAGAGCAGCTTTCATTACACAGAAGCCAGAGCTGTAGGTCAAGCACAGAGTCTACTCTCCTGTGTCTTACAAACAGGATAACCTCAGAAACTTTCTACCCACACTCCTGGGTGTGTCTGGTCTTTGATCTGCCTGAGCTACGTGGGGTAAGGAGGAATCATTTGGAGTGCATATTTATTATATAGTATAGTTAATATATGTGAGTAACAAAACTTTTTAAAAAATATTTGTTGTTATGACATTTTGAAAGAGAAAGAGAGGTGTTGTGGCCCACGCCTGTAATCCTCAGCCTCTGGGAGGCTGATATGCAGGAGAACTGCAAGTTCAAGACCTGCTTGGTTAACTTAGTGATGTTGGGAGACCTGGCTTTAAAGTTGTGGAAGGCAGGAGAGGTCTGGGTGTGTAGCTCAGTGTGAAGGACCTGGATTCAATTCCCAGGACTGAGGGTCAGGGAGGCGCAAGTGGCCTGCAGGCTCTAGGCTGGACACAGCTGCTTTGCTTCAGCAAGACGACAAGCACCAGCCAGGCATGGCGGCATAGTCACAGCACTCGGGAGGCTGAGGCAGGAAGATCATGAGTTTGATGTCGGCTTGGGAAACATAATGAGACCCTGCTTCAAAACAGTAAAAAGAGGAGGAAGAAGTGTCAGTTGGGTCAAAGAATCCAGAGGGATCACAGTTATGTCGCACACCTGGCATGTGGCACGTGGGGCAGTGGAGAACCGGTGGGAGCAGATCCGACCTCAGTGTTCCACGTGCAGAGCAGGGCTGCCGCTTGGGTGGACTGCAGAGTAGGGAGGATGCCGGAGAGCACCAGACCTGACCCTGAATTCTGTGGCGGCATTATGCTATCTAATGACCCTAAGCTCAACAAACCTCGGTTTCCACATCTGTAAAATGGGAAATAAGAGACATCACTTCCAAGCTGCTCCTGAGTGGAAGTGGTTTATGTGCTGGAGGCTCAGTTCTCACCTAAGCACTGCCTTCCTTCGAGGGGTGGTCAGGCTTGTATCAGTATGGCAAGGCTGGGAGGTGGCAGAGCCTTTAAGAGGTGGAGCTCTCAGAAGATGAGTCGGTCCCTGAGCACAGTGGCCTCAGCGGGGACTAACATAGTTCTCACAGACCCTGGCGAGTTTCTTCTCTCCAGATCAACTTGTTATAAGACGAGAAGACTTAGACCCAGACGTCTCTCTGGATTCCTGTCCCATCCTATGACCACTCTCAGGGACACTCCAATGGAGCCCACACAGATGGAGCCACCTAGTCTTGGGCTTCTAGGCTCCTAGCTATGAGTGACTGGACGTCTTTTTTTTTTCCCCATCGCATATACAATACACGTTCACACAGAGAGATCCGTGCCATCCAGCCCTTTCATAGCAAGAGAAAGCAGAGTAGTACATGGGATTATTGCAAAGAAGAAACAGGACGGTTCGCACGAAGTGCTTGACACTCATATGCACTGAACAAATAAACACTGTCTTTACTCGCCACTGTCAAGTGAGGTGGTACCTGTTTTCAGTGTGACTGCGATCCCCACGTGCACTGATGAATGCCTCAAAGTGTGTGAAGGTATGTGACATTTTGTGCTTACTTCCAACAGGCGTTCACTTCCTGTGGGGGTGGGGGTAGGGGTAGGGCCCTCAGCTGGAGGTAACGGTATAATTACTAACGATCAATGCCGCCATGATTCAAGATAGAGATGGAGTCAGGTGAAGTGATGCGCACCAGTAATGCCGGTCCCCAGGAGGCTGAGGGTAAAGGATCACAAATTTGAGATCAGCCTGGGCTCCATAGTGAGCTCAAGGCCAGCCTGAGCTACACATACCCAGTCTCAAAAGATCCAAAACAACAACAGAATAGATAGATATGGCAGTGTCAGCAGAGATTTCTGGATGAGGTGAGCTTCTCTGACCCTTGGAGCGTGGGCTGGATCTGATGAGCAGGGAGGAAAGGGAGAAGGCTTGTCCAGGGGAGCAAAGGGAGCAGGACAAGCATGAAAGCAGACTTCACACAGCAGCATGCAGCCAAATTAAGGAGAGGACGGTGCGGGGACACAGAGAAGGTACTGAACTACACTTGTCGCATGAAGGCTGGGGACACGTGGGAACCACACTCAGAGGAGAAGGAAAGGAAACTGCTTGGGCCTTGGGGGAGTCCAAGTGAAAGGGTGGACGCTGACCCTCGGCACCGATGTCCCCTCTGCCCAGGCGTCCCCACAGGTGTGAACAGAGTGAGTCTTGGGTCCAGCTGGTTCTTCATACTGCGCCTTTCAGAGCCTCGGCTGTGCCAGGCACCAGCTTCTACCTCGTAGTGCATCCTGCTGTCACACTGTGATAGGAGGACACACGTGCTGACAGTAAAATGGGCTCAGCAGAGAAGGCAGTGCTGTCACTGCGCTGGTGACAGCACTCTCCCAGCCCTGCCAGGTAGCTTTAGCAACTTCCTACTCTGCCTTGTCTGACTAATTAGGAGAGTCTCTCTCACAACTTGGGCTTTGGATCTCAAATTACAGCTCTCCAGCCTTCATGACTGCTTCTAACCGGGAACTGGACCCAGGGGCATTTCATGTTCATCCGAAAGCTCACGTTCCAGATCTGAATGTGAGCCCCTCTGCGGCCTGGAGATCGCCAGCTTGACCGTGTCAACAGAGGGGAGGGCCTTGTCTGCATGATTCGTCAACTGACTCCAAGTTTGCAAGCTTCAGGGCAGAGTGGGGATGCGTCTGCTCTGTCCCCTTTGGCAGCAGCCTTCCCAGAGTCGAGAGTGTGTGTCCAGCAAGCAGGAAGCCTTTGCACTGGGACCCAGATATGTGAACACCACAGCTGGTGGTGGTGATTTCTCTTCCTCTCCTTTTGTATTCCTGGTAAATAGTATACAGTGATCAAAGCTTAAGCTGCCTGAGATGAAATAATTGCTTAACAATCATATAAGACAAAATGATTCAACAAATGACAGTGCCGCCCTGCGATCTACGGAACAGATGCATTCAGTGTACCATATTATAATGTGCTAATCCAAGATTGACAGCACAATAATAGGAGTGAGCGGCAATTCAGCCTATAATTCCGAACCAAATGTGAGGCTGTCCACGGAACTCACATCCTAGCAGGCTGCAAAATTAGAGGTAACATGGCACAAGGTTCAAGACGACTCGTTAGCAGGTTGGCAGAGTGGTTCAGAAGCAAATTTGTCTGGTGAAGGAACTAATTTTGTGCCACCTTTGTCTGTCTATGTATTCTTTTATTTTAAGCATGCAGATACACTCTAGAGAGGAATGCAGAGATGGGCATTTCAGATCTGTTCATAGCCCCTTGGGGCACACTGTGACTTTGGTGGCAGCTTGTGAGTAGCCACTGTAGGACTGTGTATTAGGGTGTGACAGGAAGTGGAAGTGATAGTGACAAACCCTATTTCAGCTGCTCTCAGTGGGGAAGAGGCATCAGACCCCACCTGGAGCCTTGGGGCTACTCCCACACAGAAAGGGTTTGATCAAGGACATCATCATGGTGGGGATCCTCCCAGGTCCTGAATTTCTGAAGCTCTAAGCAACCTTTATCATCCTGCCTTGTACAAATGTCTGCAGGGTGCCTGGGCTTGGCTCTAATCAGGTGCAGACACCAAGGTGACTGTCATGAAGGAAGGCATTCTCGAAGATCTCTAGGAAGAGGAGGCTCAGCATGTCACCCAGGGCCACCCTGGGAGGCACCAGGGAGGGAAGGCAAAGTGGGAGCAGGAGCCTCCATCGTGAGGGGAACCCCCTCCTGGGGTAGGTGCAGCTGGGCAGCTATGGTTAACTGCAGCTAGGCTCCCCGAGGAAGCTGCCGCTGCTGACCTCTGCTAGGTACAGGCACAGCTAGAAGGTAATGTCGCCAGAGCATATGGGGCTTGGAAAATTCTACCAGAACTCCCTGACCCCTCTTGAACTCTGTGTACCCCCTTAACCTCTGCGCTGCTTCAGTAACCTCACTTTCCAGCTGATTTCCAATGAAAACCTGCCCTGCACAAAAGAAACAAAAAGAACATGAATCCCTGCAGAGACGCCAGTAAAAAAACACCACGCTTGGATCCTAAACTCTGTGTCTTGTTTGGTGTTTTGTCCAAGATCCTGCTCATTTCCCAGTTTCATTCCCAGTTTTCCTGGGAAGGTATAGGCAGAGCAGGGTGAGTGGGTTTAGAATTGGCTCGTGTGAATAATTCAAGCCAGCTCTAGAGAGTAGGAGCTGTCCTTAGCTAGTCAGTGTCTGGCCCTGGAGTTCCCCCGGGAAGGTGGGCTGTGGCTTGGAGCCTAAGAGCCTGGTAAAGGACTGGTCACTGTGCGTGTGAAAGCTACACACAAGGTGGAGTGTTGCCGGAGAATGGTAGTGTTTCTGGAATTAGCTCTTCCTGAGAGGGCAGTCTCTCCAGGGTCAGTGAGGTACCCA
Source organism: Capromys pilorides (assembly GCA_004027915.1). NCBI lineage: Eukaryota > Metazoa > Chordata > Mammalia > Rodentia > Capromyidae > Capromys > Capromys pilorides. Next base: position 62,639 of record PVKN010000470.1, on the reverse strand, counting down.
GATGTCAACACACTAAAAGTACAGGTGAAAACTGTATCTAATACACCTTCATGGCCTCACACCATAGTTTCTTTTCTCCTGGAACCATGTTCCCTTTTCTTCATGTTCAAGGACTCCCTGTGCCCTTTGACCTGGGCCAAGAAGCAATGGTACATTTCTCACACCTGCGCTGGCCTGGTCTCTGCAATCAAGGAGGGAAGATTCCTGCCTCCCTACCCCAACCCATGGCCAACTCCTCCTATCTTGCCTCAGTCCCGATACCTTGTGAGAATAATCATGCTCAGACCAGTGGGTGGGCGACTCAGGAAGGTTCTACCGACCCCATCTTGACTTTGCCCAGAGCAGGCTGTGTGGGCATGGCAAGATTGTCCCATGTTTCTGGGTCTCTTTTTTTTCCCTTGAAAGGAGACAGAGCAGATCCCTGTTCTATGTGCTTCCTTTTTCCTGAAAAATTGGGTGAAAAGAGGGGGAGAAGCAACAGAAAAATTATACAAGACAAAGGTAAAAAGGATTCTCTGATCCCCGCATCCAGCCAGTGACGTCTCACTAGAGAAGCTCCTAGATCTCACCATGCTCCTTCAACTATGCTGTAAGATGCTACAAGGGATGATGGTGATCACAACAGGGTGGCTAGGGCTTTCATTCTTACAAACATAATATGGTGTGGTGGATTAAGTAATGGGCAGCTTGGAACACCCTGATGAAAGGAATCCACGTGGTGTTGGATGTGAAAGGTCCACCTGAGGATTGTTGTCAACAGCATAAAGGGGAGGTGGTGAGTGTCTTAGTTACTTTTTACTCGTTGCTGGGACAAAAACCCAGTGCTCAAAAGGAAGGAAGGAAAGGTTTATTTAGGTCACAGTTGCTGGAGGTTTCAGTCCATATTTGGCTGGCCCAAGGCTGAGTGGAACAGGGCAGAGAGCATCCAGTTCATGGCGGCGGAACAACAACAAAATTTTGTTCTTGTTTTGAGATTCTGTACTATATGTACTCTTGCTTGTTACTGTTTTTCTATATTTGTTTCTGCTGTTTTTACTCTTTAAAATAAAATGAAAAAAAAAAAATGGTGACAGAGGCAACAAACCAACAAGGGCACCAGAGAGCAACAGTGACCGTCTATCTCTCTGTCTCTCTTTATATTACATTCAGGTTCTCAGCCTTAGCCTATCCACCTTAGGCCACACCCATAATCCCAGCTGTACTCAGACCAATAACCCTATCAGTACTAAAACACATAATCCCAGTGGATCAAGAGTCAAGTATTCCCAGCAGTACTCAGATCCATAGTCCTATCAGTACTACAACACATACTCCCAGTGGATCATGACTCAAGTCTCAAACTCTAGAAGTCCCCACCCCATGATTGCCTGAGGCTTTGGGGGAACAACTAGACATAAACCATAATAGTGAGCTATTGATTTTCTTGGAGAAAGCTTGTCATGCTGGTTTTCCTGATAAGAACTCAGCTGTTATCATCAGAGGAGCTCAGGTCCCCGTGATTACTGTGGATGGCTATAGTTCTTTTGAGGGAGCACTGACCTTTGGGCCTTCCCAGTGCAGATCTACAAAGAGGGCCTACATGAGACACTGTTGTGGGCACTAGGCCTTTGGCTGGACTTGTGGAAGACATTGCCATGGGCTGTAGGTCTTCAGCTAGACTTGTGCAGGAAATTACTGTGGGACCCAGGCCCTCAGCTGGATTTTTGGGGTCTTAGTATGTGAACAGCTGTCCACACTCTCTTGCATGGACTCTTTGGGTGAATGTTATAAAATAATTCTAGGAATTATGTGTCCTGTACTAAATATTTTCCCTTGCAAACCCTGACTATGATGCATGGGTCACTACTGTCAGCATCATTTTAAAGCTGGGGAAACTGAGGCTTAGGACAGCCCCTCGTGTCCACAGAATCTGACCCCATGACCTCATTCCTGATCACTGTACTCTATCCCTATATTCTTTTTTTTTAATGGCCTGTTCAGCCTGCCCTGGGGGTGGGGCTGGCGCAGCATGTGATGCCGGGGAGGGGATCGAACTGCGGTCCCTGCAGTTGCCTAAGCTTGCCTAAGCAGGTGCTTTAGACTGCTGAGCCATCTTGCCAGCCCCTATCACAGTATTCCTGCTCACCTTGTCGGGCCAGAGCCATCCATGAAGGACTTGATGGCATGTGTTCCAGGCAGAAATAGCTGTTAATCTACAGAGTGAAACACCAGAGAGAGGCATTTCCCAAGAGGAAAACTCTTTTCATTCTAAAAGGTTTCACTCATTCTTTCTCTCAACAAGTCTTTCGTAATCCCTAGATGCCTGGCATGGCTCTAGGTTCAGGGAATTACACCTGTGGACAAAATAGTGCACCCAGGAAGCTTGCAGCCCGCTGGAGGGTGACAGACAAGAGACAGCAGAAGAGCAAAGGTGGCCATTTCTCCACTGTGGCCACCCCATGCAGAAGACTTCAGAGGAAGGAGAAAGACCTCACAGGAACACAAGAAGACAGGGAGAAGGGCCCTGGACCCCAGGAGGGGAACACAGACCACCTTGAAATGTCTCCAGAGCTACCTGCTTAGTGGGGTGTGTGTGTGTGTGTGTGTGTGTGTGTGGAAACTCTGCTCTGGAAAGGCCTCAGCAGGTGTCAGGATCCAAATTAATCCAGTCCTCTCTTGGGGTCCTCAGGGATTGGTCCAGGACGTGCATGAATGTTCAAATCCCTTCTAGAAAATTGTACAGTATTTGCATATAACCTAGGCACATCCTCCTCTACACTTGAAATCATCTCTAGTTTACTTATAATGCCTAATACGATGTAAGTACTATGTAAATAGTTGTTAGGCTGTATTGTTTAGGGAAAAATGACAAGAAAAACGTCTGTACGTGTTCCGTGCAGACACAATTTTATTTTTCAAATGTTTTCCATCTGAGCTTGGTTGAATCTATGGATTCAGAGCCTGTGGATATGGAGGGCTAGCTTTATGCAGATGATTGTCCTAAAAGCATGCTATCCCGAGTATAAAGCAGCATATAGATGCCTGAGGAGTGGTTTTGAGCACATTGTCCCTTAACAGGACAGGGCAGCCACGCAGAGGCCCTCTGTGATCTTCCTGCTGGAGTAGTAACATTGTATTTCACATTTATACACAGACATTTGAGCCTGGGACAGAGGGAACCCACTTGAGGCTTCTCTCTGCTTCACCAGGTCTCCCCGAAGTCTCCTGGGTGCTGGCTCCAAGCCCTATCGCACGCCTTATGACCCACTGTCTCTGTGCCACGCCATACACAGCTTCAGGACTAAGGCAGCCCTGCTGGTGGCTGGCCACACTCTGCTTGCTCAGGCCAGCTTGAGTGGAGCTCTTCCTACTCAAAGCCAGCCCTGGATACATGTGGTGTGGTGATCTTTTTTTTTGCTCTGAAATAGCCAAAGGAACAGTATCGTCTGTTACACTAAGCACACCAAATGGTGCCCAACACCTCTGTCAGGCATATGACCACTCTGTTAAGGTAGAACTTTATTATATTTTATAACACAGTAAGTATCCCAGAAAACACGTTTTTTCACCAGATGAGGTGGTTCTGCTAACTAAACTCCTATCCATCCCACATAGATCTCAGATAATTGCTACAGATGCAGGTTCAGTCATGCAGTTTGGTTTTCCAGCCAGTATACCCCAACACCTGGAGTTGCACATCCCTAGGCCTGCTTTTCCACCCTGTCTGTCTAGGGTAGGGTTGCACAGTAAGGACACCTCGACAGCAGTCTTTTCCCTCCTTAAATTAGCTGAGGAGGATTCAGAAGGCAGCCTCCCCTCTCCTGCCTCTGTATTTGCTCTTCTGTAGGCTGAAGAGATGGGGTTTGATAATCTCATGGTTGTTGCCACTTTTTGTTTTGTTTTTTTGTATTTTAGGGAGGGGTCTGCAGGATGTTCAGGATCTCCCTACTAGATCAGACTCATAGTGATCTGCTTGCTTACAGCCTCCCAAGCACTGAGATTACAGGCACGCACCGCTATGCCCAGTCTCATTTGCCTTCTCAGCGCGCCCCAGGAGTGGAGCCAGCAAGCAGGCCCTTGCGCCCCCACTTCTTCTGATGCTTCTGCGAGACGGGTTCCTCTGGGGAGTGGATCCTCTCCCCCTCACTGAGTTTAAATCTCCTCTCTGCTACTAAGTCACGTGTGTACAACACGCACAAACTCCGCAAGTTGGGTAAACTGAGGCAAACGAGTAAGGCGGCGCAACCCAGAGCTGGGGACCTACCACCCTGCCACCTCTCAAGGCCCTGCCCCTGAGCAGCCAGTCTCTCCGCAAAGCCTTGATCGAACCTGCAGGATAAGTTTCACGGGGAGGCCCCCAGCACCATGTTACACAGCTGGCCCCTTCCTCAGTTCTGCAGCTCTCGGTCCCCTGCGGTCGCCCTCACCGCTCTCTCTCTGTCCTGTGGGGGAGGTGCTCGCAAGAAGTCCCCAATACACGACAGCCACAGTTCCAGTCTGGTCACTTTAGGTTTGGCGGGCGGTGAGGGAGGCGAGACAGGGTAGGAAGATAGGGTGCTGTAAAGAGCCAATCACACTGCTCTCTTTCCTGCCTGGCGTTTCCCGGAGGCCCGCAGCCCGCCTGGTGTGCGCGCCTGAGATGCGAGGCAGCAATTATGTAACTGGCTCGCGCTCGCTGGGAGGAAAGCCCGGCTGCCACATGGGCGATGGGGAGCGAGGCGCGGTTTCCTAACAGGCCTGGGTGGACAGCATGCGCCACCACCAGTAACCCCTCCTACCCTCCTCTGGACACCGCTTCCGGGCGGTTGGCTCCTGGGCTCCAGTGTCTCCCTTTATGTATGGCTTTCTTCCCTTATCTCTCTCGGAGCACTGGCCTGCCTCTCAGCTGTCTGAGCCACCGCTGAGTTTAGCTGACTGACCCAGGGCCTCCTAAGCCCAGCGCATCCGCTCACTCCAGGCTCCCAAGGACTCTGTGTGGCCCAGCAGCTAGCTAGCTTTCTTTCTTTCTTTTTTATTTATTTCAATTGCTTGCTTGCTTGATTGATTGATTTTTTCTTTTTTTGCGAAACAAAGTCTCACTCTGTAGTTCAGGCTCACCTCGAACTCACTACATGGCCCAGGCTGGCCTGGAACTTGCTGTAATCCTCCTGCCTCAGCCTCCTCTCTGATGAGATTACAGGCCTGTGCTGCCACACCCAGCAGGCCCTGTAGGGCCTGACTCCTAGTAAGAGACAGTTGCCCTTCAGTCACACCAACACAGCACTTTCTTTCTTCCAAAGTCTGTTATCCTTGACTGATCCTCAAGAATAATGAGGGAAAGGACAAACAACCAGAGTGGCCCATGCTGCTGGCCTCCTGGGGATTGGTTTCCCTGCCTAGTTGCCTACTGACTGCATCACCTGTCTCAGTAAGAAGCAGGGTTTGGAGAGAAAAGTCCCAAACACCATTGTCCACCTAGCATTTTTTTTTATAAGGGCAGAGTGAATGCCCTGAAGCCGGATCCATAATTAAAACAGCTAATACGTGATACCTGTTTAGATCCTGGGAGCGCTGAGGAAGGAGTAAGGGCCTTGGTCATTTTCTTCATTTCAAAGATAAGCAGCCAAGCCCAGACAGTTTAAATTACTACCTCAGGGCCACACAGAGGCCAGGGAAGCTAAGGGATTAACAAAACTCCCATGTCTTTCTTTTCCGCTCTGCACATGAATGATAACTTGTTTGTTTTCTTGTTAACAAACGAAGTTGGGCTTCATACAAGGAAGCTAATGTCATGGTCCCGCCTGAGAAATAGCTTTGTCTGAATAGCAAAGGAAACAATGCACAGCTCATTTATTTCCTTACAATTTTATTCTTCCAGCACCGTTTATTTACATGAGCCAAGCACTGTAAACACATGTTATCCCCAACAAAGCGTGTTTGCCCACGCCGCCGTGGCTGTGAGCTGAGGTGGTAGGCCCCGTGACCACTGCCCAGGTGCCGTCATCACTGCAGAGTGATCCGTTGCCCAAGCTTCTGGCTTTTTGAGTGTCCCCAATACTGTCCTGGCAGCCTTCTCCTGGAATGAGGTTGAAAGGCAGATCCCGAGGCGGGAGGGGGCTGGGTACTGCCTGGCCTGGGCAGGGCATTCTTGAGCCATTCAACCAACACTTGACATTGTTGTTTTCACATGAATGCCACACACAGCCAGCTGATGGAGCAAGTGCTGACACCTGGTCTCTGCAGGCAGCCAGGCCAGAGAGGCAGACACGGGGGCTGCGGTGTGCACAGGATGTGTACGGAGCTACAGGTGTAGGAAAGGAGCAGGTGCAGAGCAGAGGCTGTTGGAGTTGGATCTCACAGGTCTAGTAGAACAAGTCTAGAAAGGCTGGAAAGAAGATCTACCTGGTGGTGGTGGTGGAGGGGATCCAGAAAGCCGTGAAGGATCAGGAGGCACAGGTGAAGCGTCACTGTGCTCCAGGACTGTCTGAGGGGGGCTGGGGCCAGCTGCCTGCAGGAGCTTGGTCCCTGGCCCCTTCTAACCTCCAGCTTCTGCCCTCACAGGTGACAGAGAGCAAGTCAAGACTGTCTTATTACAGACAGAAAATACTGGAGCTGTATAAACAATTTTCTCTTTAAAAGACCAATTGACTCATATCAAAGTCATTACGAAAACACAACCCCATAGACTGCTTGCCTCTGGAGCGTAAGGGGTGCAGCTACCTTTTGTGAGCTGGCATTGTGCATGGCAGCAGGTGTCCTCACCCAGGGAATACGCTGGATTCCTCTGCCCATCAGGAGTGTGAGTCTCAGTGGTAACAAGGCAGTGCACAGCTCGCTTCCCAAAAGCACACATTATTTCACTAGTGAGGCTGGTTCCACGGCAGTGAGAGGATTTAGAGGCTGTGGGACTAAGGCAGTGATGGGGAACCCTTTAGAGATGAATGTCCAAACTGCAACCCCAAACCCACTTATTTATCGCAAAGTGCCGACCTTGCAGTTAAACCAGAGAACTGCGCTTTTAGTTTAGAAAAAACAACTCACACATGAACATCTTTTATCTTAAAAGAAAAACATGTGCCGTAGGTTCCCACTGGTGTAAGGCCTGAGTGGGAAGGCAGGGGTGGTCATACAGTCTGGCCATCCCAGCACTCTGAGAAGCTATGGCAGGAGGATTGCATGTTCAAACTCAGTCTGGGCAACTTGGTAACTTGGCGAGACCCTGCCTTAGACTGCAGTGTATCTCAGTGCAAAGGCCACAGGTCCAAGCACCAGGCCTAGTATGAGTGAGGAAAAATGGCCCGAACTGGGAAAACAGGCCAGCAGCCAGAGATCCCACTCAAAACACAAAGCGTGAAGGTAGCTAGCTCACCGAACCTCTAGGGCTGAATGCCCCGGAGGACAGCTGGAAATTACTTGCCCCTGAAAAAAAAATAATAATAAATTCTACATTATCATTTCAATGGTTCCACACATAAATACTAAAGACTCAGAAAAGCCGGTGCCTCATGTTGCTCCCAGAATCTAAGAAATGGTATCTCTCAGTTATCGGATTTTATTTCTTTGCAGCGTTACATTTTATACATATTTATTCATGCAGAACAGAAGCGCAGCGTTATTGAGGCTGCCATGGGAGCGGAAGGAAGAGCCGTTATACACAAGAATGCACCGCATTTACATTGTCGCAGTTCGCAACAATCGAACTATATGCAACTGGTTTTTTTTTTTAAATAATAAAAATCTGGTTTGCATTTAATTTGCTGTCTTCTCTTTCTTATTCCTGAATTTTCATACAGCATAGAAATGTGAAAAGGGGCAGATCAAAGCCCTTGAAGATACCCAAGGTAGGGGGCTGGTGAGAGGCAGCTTAATGGGGATGGGTCAGGCATCCACACTTATTTCCTTTTTTAACAGATGCAGTTAACCGAACTGCAAAACCTTCATCTTCCAATTTAATAACTCATTCTTCCTGCATGGAGGCAGGGGTATTAGCGTGCTGGATCCTGCTTTGGGGGCTTTTGAGTATCAATGGTGAATCTTCATCTTCTAATAAAATATGTTTTCATAGTAATTGAAATAATCATTTTTTTTCCTCCTCCGTTTTCCCAGGTACTTAAAAAGAGAATTCTGATTTCTTTCTCCAGCTCCTTTCCTGACCTTACATACTTATCTTTTTCATGGGTATTCCATTCAGTCCTGAGCAGCACCAGCCTTGTGGGATGCATGTTCTGATGGTCCACACACTTTCTCCAAGATCACAGCTAGGGGATGAGTCCAGGCACACAGAGCCAGCCAAGGGGTAGACACAGCAAGACTGGGATTCTATAACAGTCTTCAATTTTCACCTCCATTTGCTAATAGAGCTAAGCTTGTCTCTAGGGACTGAGAGAAATGGTGGCAGCATAACCAGATATTTGGGAAGGGAGGAGCCAGAGAAAAGGAGGAGGGCCCATTGGTCCCAAACCTACACATTCTGATGCTCACACACTAGGTGACCCCTAAATCTCCTCTAGTATCCCCAAGATCAAGATCTGGTACTACACCTCCCGGTCCACATGCAACCCCCCAGCATGCTCAGGAATGAGCATGAATATCAACATGTCAAGTACTGCATTGACTTCTCAATTATAAAAATTGAGGAGGGGCCATGTCGGCAGGATGATGGTGTTACACGGAATGTAATATATTTAATCTGAAGATCTGTTAGCAGGGTTACTTTAAATGCTACCTTCATGAACTTGACTTGAACTGAAAAATGTAAAGTTGTCTCCTAAGACATCTTTTCGTCTTATCATTTCCTTCATGGCTGACAATGAAAAGAAAGAAGAAAAATATAACTGAGGCTAAGATGGGTTTAAGAGGAACAGTCAAGTTGCAGCCTCTCTGGTGGCTGTGGCATCTTTGAGTTTCCTGGTCCTTTCTCTTTATATCCACTCAAAAAGGAGTGATTTTGGCAAGAACTTGCTCCATTTCAGCTGTCATTTAACTTTACCTGTAGGTGTGTAGAGCCTTCCCTAAACTATGAAAGAGTTTGAAAGTTAGATTTGGAAACAGTCTTTTTGTGTGTGTGTGTGACCGGCTTAGCCCTGTGGTGCCAGGGCATTAAACCATGGTCCCTGCCCTTGCCTAAACAGGTACTTCAGTCCACTGAGCTATCTCCCCGGCCCCTGGAAACAGTGTTATCCTGGAAATTAAAGCAATTGCAGACTCACTGGTCAGAACTCACAATTTATTTTTTCTTTTTTTTTTTTTTTTTCTGTATTTAGGACAGTGTCTATAGGGCCTCACTATGTAGATTGAATTTGTAGTGATTCTCCTGTTTTTTAGCCTCCCAAGTGCTGGGATTACAGGTACATGCCACCATGCCCAGTCCCAATCACCAGCTCAGTGTGTCCCACAGGCGGGGCTGGAATGGCATGCTGGGGATTGAACCCCACCCTTGCACTCTCATAAGCAGGCACTTTAGTCTGCTGAGCTATGAAGCCAGCTCAGAATTCACAATTTTTTAAGGCATTTTTTTAAGAAAATGAAAAATAGTAAAAAAAAAGAAACAATACAGAATTTCATTAAACAAAATAATAAAGTCAACAGTGGAATTCAACAATGTTGTATTGCATAAAGTTATCTTCAAGTTAGTAGTTTAGATTACCAGATATAAGCATAAAAAAACTGATATTTAAAAAAGGTTATAATTAAAAAGGAGAAGAAAAAAGTAAGCATTAACTTCTTTCAATAGACCAGCAGAAATCAGCAGTGCAATTATCCAAACTACACTGTATATATACATGAATATATCTTTTTTCCTTCCTTTTTTTCTTTCTTTTGTCCTTCCCTTTGGACAGATTCTTTTACATTCACAGTATCTATTGTACCTTTCCTATTTTATTTACATGTTGAGATTCTTACACTAGTATGTTAGTGCTTTCTATTGCTGAAACAAAATGCATGAGACGGAGAATTTTATGTAGCTCATTGCCCTCAAGGTTCAAGGACATCAGCCCAGCTTCGGCTTGGTTCTGATGATGGCCTCATAGCAGATGCCTCACAGTGAGATCACATGCATGGCAAGACAGAAAGCCAGAGAGGCTGAGGCAGGAGGATCAGTGTGAGTTTGAGACCAGCCTGGGCTACAAAAGTGAGCTCAAGGCCAGCCTGAGCTGCATAGTGAGACCCTGTCTCAAAAAGACAAAAAAAAAAAAAAAAAAGACAGCCAGAGACTGAAGATGGGCAGTCTTTATCTCCCAGTAACACCCGGCTCTAAGAGACCAGCATTCATTTTCTCTGAGGGAACCACCCCAATAACCTACCCACCTCTCACTAAGCTCTGCCTCCTACAGAGAGGTCCTACTGCCTCTCATAGCATGCTGGGAACCTATCTTCCAGCACGGAAACGCTTTGGCACAACCTATACTAAAACTAGTGGAAATAATAATCTTCTGCCTTTTCATTTCTCCAGGTACTTCTGTCCCATTCCATCCTAACAAAAACTCACACATGGCTTGAACGTGTTTCCGAGCTTCACCCTTCAAGGCTGTAAACTACAAAAAGGAAGCCTATCTTGTGGCCTGATTCATCCTTAGCATCACTGGGCAAGGTGGCCAGGGGCTGCATGTTGGTCCGTGGTTTGCCCAAGAGCCTATTGGCCGTAGATGGCAGCTGCTGAGTCTGAGAGATCTGCCTGCTTGCCTTGGACAAGAAGCTTGACTTCTTGCGTAACAGAACCTATATCGTAGGGGTAATGAAAGAATAGGTGCATGTTGCCTAGCGCAGTTCTAGGGACAATTTATCCCAGACGGATCTTCTGTTGTCCATCAGCCAGAACAAAGCTGCATTTACTAGAACAATGATGAGGGTAGCAACATGTGATGTGAACTGTCCTTCGGAAAGAGTTGCCATGGCCTTTCCCCAACCCCACCCCAAGGCACAGGATCCCGATTCCCCCGGGACTTTTGGAGTACTTGGTGTGGTGGGGTAGGTGACAGCTGGAAGTCTTTCTCTTCTTTTCCTGCCCTTCTTCTTCAGTTCAGCAGGCAAGGAACAAGCTTAGGATAACTGTAGAGGGTCCCCCCACATGTTCACGCTGCACCCTCAGTTAGGGCCCTCTTCTATCCTGAGAGTTTGGAGATGAGAGTTGTTCTAGAAGCATCTCATCTCTGGAAGAGGCCATGGCTCCTTTGGATAGGAGAGAAATAGCCATCCAGAGCCCACAGATTTATTACTTGCAAAAATCTTTATTAAAAAAAATAGACTTTTTGCCTGGCAAGCACAAGGTCCTGAGTTCAACTCCTAGTACCACAAAAAAAAAAAAAAAAAGCAATTTTTTTTTTTTTTTTAAAGCAGCCTTAGGTTCATGGCAAAATTGAGTAGAAAGTACTGAAAACATTTACTCTGGCTCCTCCCGCCCCTAGAGTGATACGTGTGTTGGAATCAGTGACCTACATTGATGTGTCACTGTTACTCAAATGTTAATAACTTATGTTAGGGTTCATCCTTGATGTGTGCTCTGTGGGTTCAGACAGATGTGTAATGACAGCCGTTCATGGTCATAAGGCTGTCACACGACGTATATGTTCACTCACTGCCCCACGCACCTCTGTGATCCTCCTGTCTGTCACTCCACGCTCCTAACCTGCAGCCACCACTGATCTTTTCTCTGTCTCCATAGTCTTGCCTTTTCTACAATGACTTGCAGTTGGAATCATGTAGAATGTAACCTTTTCAGATGGCTTTCTTGCATTTGTAAGATGTATTTAAGTCTGCCCCAATTCTTTTCACGGCTTTATAGCTCATTTCTTTTTGGTGTTGAATAATATTCCCTTGACTAGACATACCACACTGTATTTATCCAGTCACCTACTGAAGGGCATCTTACTTCTAAAGGAATCTTACTTCTAAGTTTTAGCAATTATGAATCAATATCTGTGTGGTATTTGGAGTGGGCATGAACTTCCAGCTCTTAGGAAATGCCAAGCATGTGACTGATGATTGTATGGTAAAAGTATGTTCTGTTTTATAGGAGACCACCAAAGAGTCTTTCAGAATGGAAAGACAGGGGTCAGGGTGATAGCTCAGTGGAATAAGTGCTTGCCTGGCAAGCACAAAGTCCTGGGTTTAATCCCCAGTACCACCAAAAGAAAAAAAAAAAAGAATTTAGGAACGGAATGGAAAGACAGTTATTGTATTTCCACCAGCAATGAGTTGCTCCATATCCTCACCAGCATTTGGTGTTGCCAGTATTTTGGGTTTTGGCCATTGTCACAGGTGCAGAGTTGTACCCCCATTTGTAATTCCCTGATTACACCTTTATGTTTGTTACTATTTGTACATAGTAGCGCTTCCTTATCCATGAAGCATAAATTCCAACTCCCAGTGGATGTCCAAGACCATGGATTATACCAAGCCCTGTAGAGTGAATGCCTTTTCCATTATGGTGAGGCATTTATCACATACTGTGGTCCTATACTGGCAGTTCAAGGCACCACAACAAAACTAGTTGGAATTTTTTCTTCTTCCTCACAATGTCACAGACAGATTCATTCTTTCAGTAGCAATCTGGCATAATTTATTTTTTCTTAAGTCTAGTTAGTCACCTTTTCACTTCAAGGAAGCTCATTATGTCTTTCCTCAGTATATCCAAATTGCCAGCATTTCTGCCCTTGTGCTTGGGGCTGGTACTAAGTGAAAGAAAGGCTCCTTATACCAGCGTGTGCATGCCCAAGATGGCAGCTGAAGGCCAAAGGCCAGGCAGCATATACAGAGCTGCCCAGGCTCAGAATGAAGGAGACATTCTTGCCCAGGCCAGAGGACATGGGAGTTTGCCACATTACTCCGAATGGCACATAACTTAAAAACCTTCATGGAACTGTTCATTTCTGAGAATTTCAACTTAATATTTTTGGGCCATGGTAACTTTCGGGTTAACTGAAACCTTGGAAATCTACACTACTAATAAGGGGAGACTACTGTCTTATTCCTTGAAGGGGTATCTGTCCAGATCTGTGATCTTTGGGTACCTCAAAGATCAAACCTGAGGCCTGAGGCTTGATAGCAGCTCCTCCCAGACTCCCTTGCTGCTTGAAGGCAGGCAAACAAATCTAAGATACCAAAACCTGAAACATCCGAGGGCCAGGACCATCCCTCCACTCCAGAGCACTTACTTAGCATGTGCTCCGGGTTCAAATCCTCAGAACTATTTTAAAACTCAGATAAAAGACAAATCTTTCAATAGGCTATAACTGCTCACTAGCCAAAAGATGGCAAGAAAGGTAAACCAGGTTTTCTTTAGCACAGGGCCAGGGGAATAGACAAATCTGTTTTGTTTAGTTTTTTTAAAAGCAGAATACCAAAGCTTGGGCCTCCTGCTTGCTAGGCAGGCAAACACTCTAACAATGAGAACATCACCAGCTGTAAGTTTTTAGGTCATCACAAGGGCTCCTTATGGTCTGCTTCTTTGCCAACAGGGCAGGTAAAGAAAACGAAGGAACACAGGGGAGAGGGTACCCACCCAGATGCCCTTGCGCTAGTTCCAGCTCTGGTCCAGCTGCTAGCCAAGTAGCCTGATCTACCCTGCTCCCTGCTCTCTGTGGTCTGTGTGTACACAGAGGCGCCCTTCTGAGGGACCCGCTCACTGACCCAGGACAAGGCCACATACCTAACTTGAGCAACTCAGGGCTCAAGGCCACCATTGCCAGCTGCGGTTCTCACCCTGAAATCTAGCCAGCTGCCCAAGGAAGAGCTGTATTTTCACACGAAACGTCCCTGACTCCTGTTCAAGTGGCAGATGGTGAATTTCATGCAATGACGTGAGCAAAGGGCCCTCTATTTCCAGCCTGGAACTCGGAATCTGCGGAGAAGCTGCTAGTCTGCATTCTGTGCGAGCTCAGTGCTGCAGCTCTAGGAGGGGAGTGGGAGGAGTCGGGCGGGCGGGATGTTTCCGCTGCTGAGCCAGGAGGGCAAGAACAATGAGCTGGCCTTTGTCCCAGATTCCTTGGTGGGGAAAGGGGAACTAGGGCACGTTGGTAAGCCAGAAGAGAGAGGAAGAGACAAGACCTGCCGCCCATCACCTGAAAATCTAGTGCTGTCGTAACCCAAGGCTAATATTAAAACTGCTGCACCTGGGAGGCCTCACAGAGGTGGGCAGAATGGTGCAAGTGGGGGCTTATTGGCGAGATGTCTTTGGGGACTTGGATCAGAGCACAAGTACAACTGAACTATGAAATGGAGCTCAGAGTAATGACAATGCACATGGCAACAGCCCATCTACCATGATTTCCACCGGGCACTTGGCACCTTCTGACCCAAATGTGTTGGCAGAGTCTAATGTCCTACCCCCAGCTCTCTCCCCTCCAAAGATAGAGATCTACAAGACAATAATAACCTTGGGGACGCTCAGCCCACTCTTGGATGGCTCTCTTGAGTTCCCAGAGGAATTCTCAAAGGCCGGGCTGTGCTAGGTTATTACGGCCTGGAAGGGTTTCCCTAGAAATGTGATTGAGGGGTGAGAGAAGATCTCCCACTCTTTCCCCTTTCCCTTCCCATCGCCCAGAGCTGCTTGCTGTCTCTTGGCTGGTCTCTGTTCTCCTGCCCTAGCTTTGTCTTTTGCCCCCCACCCCAGCATAGGAAGTCAGCCCTTGAAGATCTTTCTCGGCCCCCAAGTTGATTAATGCCTGAGCTTCTACTGAGGCAAACATCAACGGACTTCATTGGAAAGCTTTGGATTTAAAGTATACACTAATTACATTTACTGATTTCTTTCTTTCTTCTAAAATCCATGTTCAGTGCATACAATATGGACCTTATAACAAAAGGAAGTAAACAAGTCACCCAGCCTTTTGTCATACAGTCTCTTCTTAGTTATTGTTCTTCCTGTGTGTATGCATGCTTCAACTGGAAGTACAGTGTATGTACCACGTGGCAATTTCCTTTTTTTAAAAAAAAATCTCACTTAATGCTGGATAGTTAAGCACAGCCCAGGCAGCTCAGCAAGGTCGTACCTGTAGGTGGGCACTGACCTCAGGCTGGGTTCAAATCCTGGGCATGTCCAGGTGCCACAGTCCTGAGACAATAGCCGTTAAGGAATCTTTCCTGTGTAGAACAGTGTGGCCTGTATTGCACTTTGTAATTTTATCTCCTCTCTCTCGCTGGCTTGTGTGGTCCCTGAGGTCAGTGTGTCTCTGGCCTCAGCTCTTGGTTGTAGTGGCAGCCACCTGGGTAGTGTTCAGTGTCTCAGAGTCCCCAAAGAAAAATGCTTTAAGCTAGTAACCTGGTGAAAGGTTTGCTTTCGAGGCCTAGTTTCTCTCACTCTTGAACTAAAGCAGACAACAAACCAGGTGGAAGGAGGCTCTCATGTCTTCGTGTGTCAGAGAGGAAGGCTAACTTTGAGGACCTGCTCAGGAGACTGTACAACTCTGCGTTCAAAGCTGGAATGCCAACTCCCCGGGGCTCCTGTCGGGCTCAGAATGAGCTTGGTGTGGCACCGAGGATGCCCTCAGCTGGAGGAGGAGCAGTGTGGACTAGGAGCTCGGAGAGCTGGCAAGACAGCCACCCTGCAGGTTGCGCGCTGCTGCCCTTTGTCGGGTGGCCATCCCACTGCAGCCGCCTTTCTCCTCCCCGGGTCGCATCCTCTCCCCCACCCCATCTGGCGGGGAGCACCCCGCGCTTTTTCCGCGTGGCGGGCCCGACTCCAGGGTTGCTGAGCAGTTGAGGTGCAGGGAGGCGATTCTCCCCCAATACCGCCGACTGACCCCTCGGCGCCGTCCCAGGTTTTGCCTTTTCCAGTCGGTGCGCCCCGAACCTCCCCCACCCCTAAGCCCCAAGGTCTCCGAGGATGCGGGGACAAGGCCCCCGGGCCGGGGGTCCCTGTATCACCTCCCGCAGGAGGCACTCAGGGTGATTCCCAGCCGCCCGCAGCTCCTCTCAGGGTGCCCGAAGCCAGGAGCTGTTTTGTCATTTTGCAAAAACAGCACCCTTCGTCCCCCAGGCTGTTTCAGAAACTGCGTTGAGTCAGACCTGAGTCACTGGAGGACGTGGGCTGGCCCTGCCCCTGCGGTCCTTCCCAGCCTGCGGCCCACCCGCAGCCCGCCGCCGTCTGGTCCCGCGCACACCACTCCCCCAGCCAGGCGCGGCGCCTGACACCAGCTGTCTGCTTGCACACCCGGCCCTGGCGCTGCGGACCCTGCGCACGGCCCTCGGCCCTCTCTCGGCGCCCGTCCGCAGCAGACAGTGTGCACCGGGTTTACTTCCCCAGCTGCGCGCTCAGGACCGCCTGGGTCCCAGTCTAGGGCCCGCAGGCGCCACCCTGTAGCCTGGACCCCGCCTCTTCCACCTCTGGCTACCTTTCCCCTACCCTGCCACCCCTTGGAGCGCTGCGCCGCGGGAGAGAAGGTGCTACACAGTTCTATTTTTAGTCGTAACAAGCTGCCTGCGCGGAGCAGTTTCCATCTGCAGCTCTGGGAGCCCTTTACAAATGCTAATGAATGGAAGCCGCTTCCTCCCCGCACTGAAATTCCTTGGGCTCCCCCTTCACCCTTCCCCCACCCTCTCCCAGTGGGGAAACTGAGGCAAGAGACGAAGGTGGATGTGGAGATGGAATCCAGCCTGGGACAAAGCCCCAGGCTTCCCACGATGGGCTGTGGGGTGGTTGCGCCTTCTGTCCTCCGGATACTGGCTAAAGGGCAGAAGTCAGGCAATGGCTGCCCTCAGCATGCTGAGAGCTTGGGGGAGGTGTATAGGGAAACATCACAAGAATCTGCTGAAAATGATGTGGGCTCAGACCTCTCAGCCTGACAGACAGGAGAGGGGGGGGGGGGCAGTGCTGTTTTTGTCCTAGGTATGATCAGGAAGGGATTCCTGGAGGAGGTGACACTAGGGTCCAGACTGTGCGTGAGATTTGGTGTTCTCACACTTAACACAGCCTGGAGAAAGGAGCCATGGGGAGTTGCTCAGGTGCAAGTGGGAGCCAGGAGCGACGCGGAGCACACCAGAGGGCAGGAGCTGAATTGAGGTTAGGGCCCAAGTGGAGTCTTAGCAGAGCCTGCTGGTGCCCGGAGGATGGTAGGCTGGGTGCATTAGAAGGCACTTGCAGTAATCTAGGCAGGAGGTGGTAAATGTCCGTCACTGAGAGACCCTCGCAGAAGACAGAGTGAGTTGGAGAAATATGTGACAGTCACTGTCCTGGAAAGCCAGGTGACATAGCTCTCTTCGACCCAGGGGCACACTGTCAGCAGGCTGGGGAGATGTCACCTTGGGTCCTCGCAGTGCTGCACAGTTGGAGCCCTTTTGAGCTGGATGCCTGGGGCTCCCATACTCCCCACCCTACCACGGGTTTTGAAACCATGGTTTCTTGATCTGTATAAACTGGGAGGATGTCAGAGCTTGAGGAACTGAAAAGATCCCCACTGTTTAAGCCCTTTGCATAGTGTCAGTCCATGGCTATAGATATTGGTATTAATATTGCCAGAATCCTCACTTCCGTGTGGTCTGGCTGTACCTCTGGCTCCTCTTAAGTCGACCAACACAAGTCACTGCATCTGAGGTCTCGTTAAGTTGGACCTCATCCCTTCCTATAGTGCTCAATACCCAGAAAGAAACACATTGACTCTGTACTCATCAAGTCACTCTTGGGGCACAAGGAAATATATCTGCTTCATTTAGGAGGACAGGCCCACAGATTGAAGAGGAGGCACTCAGAGAGAACTGGCTATGGCTTAGAATCACAGTGTGGAGCCGGGCGTGGTGGTGCACACTTATAATCCCAGCACTTGGGAGGCTGAGGCAGGAAGATCAGTGCAAGTTCGAGACCAGCCTGGGCTACAAAGGTAAGCTGCAGGCCAGCCTGAACTGCATAGTGAGACCCTGTCTCAAAAAGACCAAGAAAAAAAAAAGAAAGAATCACGGTGTTGTAGCCAGAACACATCTCAAGGTCCTGATCCAAGCTTACACTGTGCCAAGCCCCATAGGGTAACATACCTGTATGATTAGAAGGACACCGAGGGTAGGAACACAAGCTTCTACCTGTCATCTCCTGGACACCACTGCTCAGCCAGCCTCAGGCTCTGCTCCTAACCATACCTTCTGTCCAACCAGTGTGAGTCTTGGTCTTTCCTTTCTCCTCCCTCCTATTCTAGTCAGCTTTTTGTCATGGTAGCAGAACACCTGAGTAGGTTAACTCATAAAGAGAAAGACTGTTTTTGACTCATAATCATGGAGCCTGCAGTCCAAGAGGAGGCAGACCAATCACTTTGGGTGTATGCTAGGCACGTAACACAGTCCACGCTCACTGCATGGCCAGGAAGCACAGGAAGCAAAGAGCAAAGGGTAGGAACTGGGACCTGACAATCGCCTTTGTCACCTGCAAGACCTGAACACCTCTACCTCCTAAAGCTCCCACCACCTTGCATAGTGGGAAAAGTGTGCATTTAGTTAGCCAGTAGATAATCCCCACTTTGTCGGTAACATCCAAAGCATCAGAATCAGGAGGAGGCAACTGCATGTCTTCTCTTTTCTATCAGGGCGGATTGCAGTGTTGAATTTGTTCACATCTGTGTCACGGGGCTTCTTTGTAGTCTGTTGACCTGGTGCTTGTCAGCCTTGACATCAGCAGTGAACACAAGTGTTCTGGGTTCCGTCTTCCTCATGGCAGACTCAGCAGTCAGTCGTGCTTGCTGGCAGAGTGGCCAAGTGTGTTTCTTTGCTCTGCCTGGGGTTAAGAGCATGCTGGCCACCAGAAGGTGTGTGATACAGAAGCCTCTTGCTGTGTGTGGCTGTGGGTACCGCTCAGCACTGCTGTCTTGACATTCAAAGCCTTTGCTTTGTCTTCATATTTGGGAGAGGCAAGAGTAAATTTTGCTTTTGGTGCCACCTTGGTACAATGGCAAATGTGATTGGATCACCAGGTTCTCTAGCCTCACCACAGTGACACATAACACTGACCACCACAGTTTCCTGGGAACCCCACTCTGCCCAGCCCCTCTGATGCAACACTGTCACACTAACCTTCCCAAAAGGCCTCACCATCCCTCCTTTCTAGAGTTTTCCAGTGTTTCATCAGTCATGTAAGAAAACCCAGTTCAGTCTCCATGCTGGCCCTACGTTTCACTTCTCTCCTGCTGCAACCTTGTTTTCTAGCCAGCCAGTCCACTAGCTGGCTTGCTGGACTTGTCCTATGACTTTCCTTACCTTGTCCTGCTGCCTAAGCCCCTGCCTCTCTCCAGGCCATTCTGCTTGGTCCCACCATGCACCTTGCCTTGTGGTTCCCACCAGAACTGATACCAGGGCTGGCCAGATAGCTCAGCAGATTAAAGGGCCTGCTTAGGCAAATACAGGGGCCAGGGGTTCAATCATCCCCAGAATGCTGTGCTGGCCCTTCCCCTGAGGGCATGCTGAGCCAGCAATTGAGACTGGGCATGGTGGTGCACACGTTTGATCCCATTGCTTGGGAGGCTGCAAAACAGGATCAATCACTACGAGTCCGATCTGTGTAGTGAGACACTATGGACCATGTAATTAATATATTTTTTAAAAAAGAACTGATATCACCTTCATGGGTGCCCCAGTCCTCCAGCTCCCCACTTGGCCTGTAGCTAAACATCTAGGAGAGATTCATTCTGGCTTCAAATTAGTGGGAAATGGAGAAAATGACTGCTCGCCAAACCAACTCATGGCTCCTAACGAATCCCCCTAAGGCTTTATTACAAGAGTAAAAGATTAAGTCTACAAAGGTGTGGTACAGGGATTGCATCCCTGTAATCCCAGAGTTTTGGGAGACTCAGGATAATGAGTTCAAATCCAGCTTGGGCTTAGCAATTTAGTGAGACTCTGTCTCAAAATATTTTGAAAATGACTTAGGATGTAGCTCAGTACAAAGACCCTGGATTCAATTCTTAGTTTCTTATATAAAAAAAAATATGCCTAGGGATTACATATTCTGGAACCATTTCCTCTTTGTTTTCTTCCATTTCTCTCTATCAACTACTCTCACCAACACCTTTCTTTTGAGAGAAGTTCCTAGTTCTTTGTATTTCCTTTTAATCAGGCTGGCATCCTTTGAACCTAAGAAAATTCAGAACCCAGATGACCTGGGAGACCCTATACAGGAAATAGATCCCTGATGTCAGAGACCCCAAGGTCAAACACCTGGCAATGTGTTAAAAGGATTCTCCAAAAAATTTCTTCCAAATGTAATTGACATGGAATCTTGCCAGTGCTGATTCACCAGAAGAACATGGTGGAGACTATGTGCTCGCCTGGAATTCCTCTCTGGCTGTGTCCGTTCATTTCTTACATGAACATGAAATATTTGCACCAGCTTCCTATGCCTCAACTGTACATGGCTCCTGGCCACTGCTGGGTATCCTCATTGGCTTGGTTGAACTGAACCGCTAGTAGTGAAGTTCTAGCTGCACTGCAGAAAATAAATGAGATCACAGCCTGAGTTACCCCACTTCCTCCCAACTGTATACTTGCAAGTTACCTCAGTGCTGTGTTGTGAGCCCAGCACATAACAAACACATCGCTGGCTCTGCCGAGATGCTCCCTGGAGTTCTAAACTTGGACCCTGCTGGGCACAGTTTCATGGGGAGTCTGCTGGCCGTGCAATGAGGCTCCCTGGAAGTGGAGGCTGCCACAGTTTCCTTCCTAGTCCAGGCTTTCATCAGCCTATGCACAAAGGTTCATGCTGATGGTAAGAATGAGCAGGTCTATGACCCTTTGGAACTGGGTTGTATTTTATTGTCACTGATGTTTGGGTATCATGGGATCAGCCATGAATGCCAGCTTCTAGATGGAGCTGTGGACCAGATGGCCACAGCTGGAGAGGACAGGCCTCTCCAAATAGCTCTACGATTTACTTAACATTAGGCTTTCAAGCTTCAGCTCTTTTCTCTAAGTCTCAGTTGCTGCATCTCTAAAATGAGCATGTCCTTCCTTTCTTGCTTTCTAAAGATGTTGTGATGGAGACAAGGTTGTGCTCGGAAATCCGAATGACAAAAGTGACATACGTACTACGCATTTCCAACGGTACTAGAGCTAAACACGTACCACTGAGGGTATATTTTTATACTCTTTATTGCTATGTTTACCCATAGCAGGGAAGGGATACACCATACTTGTCTGATCCCAATCTATTTCACTCTGCGACATCCATTTCTGCTCAGTGTCTTGCAGGTGACATAATTTCATTTTTCTTTATGACTGGATGATACTCTGGTGTGCACTGCATTTTCTTTACCTATTGATCTGTTACTGATGGGCACCCAGGCAGGCTCCATATTTTGGCTGCTGTGAATTTCGCCACAAGAAGCACATCACCTAGTCCTGTCCATAGCCGAATAGTACTTCAAGTGCAGTCTGATTCTCTCGCACTTTAGCCAATTAACCCTGTTATTGGGCCGGAGAGTAAAACCAATTTAACCCTTCCTTAGGCACTAGATTGTTACTGGGGAGTTTTTTCCATTTTTATAAATAATTTTGAGATTAAAAATACAATTTAAAGACTTACACCTAAATCTCTGACTATATTTTTAATTGTTTAAGATAAGATCCTAGCTTGGTGTGGTGGTGCATGCCTGTAATCCCAGCACTTGGGAGGCTGGGGCAGGAGGAGACCAGCCTGGGCTACAAAAATGAGCTCAAGGCCAGCCTGAACTGCATAGCGAGACTCTGTCTCAAAAAGACAAAATAAATAAGTAAATGTAAAAATAAAAAAACAAAAGGGATAATATCCTAAAAAAAAAAAAAAAAAGAATTAGCAGGTCACAGGCAAGGCACCTTTTCAAGGATTTTAATATTCACCTTCAAGTTGCCTCTAAAAGAGTTAAATCAGTTTCTGCTTGTACACCATTGATGCTTTACCAATGCAGTGCATTAGAGTTTATTAAAATAATTACTATTTTTTTCTATATTTTAGTACAGGGTCTATAAGGTCTCACTACGTAGATCAGACTTAGAGTGATTCTCCTGTTTTCAACCTCCCAAACTCTGGGATTGCAGGTGTGTGCTACCACACCACGCCCAGTCTCAATCACTGTCTCAGTATGAGGGGGGCGCTGTTGGAATGGCACACCAGGGATTGAACCCCTGGATGCTGCGCTCTGCCTAAGTAGGCACTTTAGTTCACTGAGCTATCTGGCCAGCCCCAAAATAATTACTAATTTGATCAATGAAAATAATATCTCCCTCTTAAGTTACGAATTAAGTTGGTTTTTCTTCATATGTTTTTTGGTAACTTGTACTTATTTTTTGATTTTTCTATTCATTGTTGTCTATTTTTTTCTATCCAGACTTTTCTTAATAGTTGATCAGAGCCTTTAGGTGTTATTTCCTCTGTCATGAGTATTGCAAACATTTTCTTTGTCTTTTGTTTGTGTTTTACTACAGTCATGGTATTTTTACATAGGGAAACCATACATTTTTCCATAGTTTAATCTGTTAATCTTTTCTGTGATTTCTTTCTTGATGTCATTATTAGGAAGGTCTTTGCCACTCAGAAAAGCTTTTTTTTCTCATCTGATTTAGCTCTTGATCCTAGGAACACAAAATTTCAAGCTATTATATCGATAGAATTCTAGATCTCAGGGATGCTAGCCCTTTAAAAGGCCTGCAGGGTGAAAGAGGAAATTATGAAAATGTTCGCCCTGACACAGATTTAAGGACTTTAAATCTGACTTTAAATCCGGCCCAGCCATGCTCTGCTAGAAAACTTCTACTGGTCCCACCTAGGGACATTTCCCTCTTGTCTAAACCTTTACAGAAGCTCCCTGGGTACAGAATGGTATTAGCAACCTCTGCAGTGCAGCAGCATCGTTCCTCTCAGAAGCTCTGTGTCAACAAAGCCAGTGTCCCCTGCCCTGACAAACCCACCCTTGTGGGGCAAAGGTCACCCTGGGAAATTACAGGTGAGAAGAGGTTGATCCCAGGTCGTAGAATTTGTCACCACCAGCAGTGAGAACTCGGAGTGCAAGACAGATGTGCCATTCACAGCTGGGCTGTGATAACTCTTGGGGGGGGGGGGATGCACCTTTCTTTCCTCTATGTGTGTGTGTATGTGTATGTGCGTGCACGCTTGCTCCCACACACTTGCGTGTGCACACATACACTTTCTAACCTCACTCTTCTGCTAGTTAATCCTCAATAGGAGAAACTGTCTCTATAATTTGAAGACAGGCAGGGAGAGGGGAGAAGGGAGGAAATAAAACCTTCAGTAGAGGTAGAAAAAGAAGTGAGCATGTGCAGAGTGATTTTTCATCTGCATGCCTTATTAAAGAATTATATGACATAATTACACGTTATAATGTCTTTACACATATTTATGGTAATTGCGTCAATGCACATTTGATGTTCTGTAATTACAGTAAATATACAACAATCCTGACAAATGGCTTGATGGAGAATTCAAATTCCCTAAGACCAGGAGGAAAGACATTAACCCCTCTGCTTCCCAAGGGCCCAGCCCCAGATTATTCTCCTGCTTCTCCGGGGCTGTTGAGCGCGGTGTTCGTATCCCTGGGTGTCACCAAGGCACGGTTACAAATTCATCTCCACCAAGAGTGGGCCTGAGACTTGTCCCCCTGCAGCATCACTGTCCTCTGTCTCTTCCCCTCTAAGGCTGAATGTATGACAGCTGTGTAGGAGGAGGGCACATCTGGCCCTGCAAGTGCCCAGGCTCGGGGAGTGCATGAGTGTGTATCCATCAGGCCCTCTGTGAAGAGAAGTGCCGTGTCGTATGTAGGGGAATGCAGTGGCCTGCTGCAGTCCATCTCCTATGGACCCTGGAGCCTCATGGGTGGAAATACCCTTGGCCATGAACCCTACACAGTGCTTCCCTCACCTACTGTGTGCTGGTGATAACGCCACTCGGTAACCCAAGTCCTACAGCGAAGGCCGGTCTCTAATTCACTAGCCTTCAGACTCATGCACTGGGAGTTTTCAGAATCAGTGATACCACTGCTCTGTGTGTGGCACTGTATTTTTTTATGGTCTTTGGATTCTGGTGTTAAAAGTGTTGTTATTCTTGCTACACGAACTATTATCCGTTTTTTGTTTTTTTAAAGGCAACTGGTTTGTTGCCCCAGTGGAGATGTATCTCCAGGAATGTGTTCATCTGTCAGTCACAGCCCCTCCTAAGGCCTAGAAAAAGTGTTTCTTTAGGGGCACCTGACAAATTTCTGCTCAGAAACTTACATAGACTTGGGCCCCTGTTCACTGCACCGACACAATGGGCGTTGAGGTGCTCTGGGGAGAAGAGTACTGGCCTCCCTCTCTCCCTCCCTCCCAGGGCCTTGAGCTAATAGATGTTAAGGAGTTTTAAAAGTTAAAAGCTCTTAGCAAGTGTGAGGACTTTGCAATCAGCTCTCTCCAGCACCCAGCGCTGACCTCCTTGAGTGGAGAGTAGGAAGGTAGGAAGCACGCTCCCTGTTTGCCTCCACTGATTTCATTCCACCTCTGTGACCTGCAGAAGCCAATTATCCCTAGAACAGGTGGCCTTGGAGGGTGATCTCACCAGCCCCCTCCGGCGGGGAAAAGAAATCTGTTATGCCAGTTCAGACCAGTTTGGGGAGGAAAGAAAATGAGGGCTGACTAATGATTCATAAAAGTAGCAAATTTATTGACTAATCTAATTCTTAGTCATGAAGTCTTCATGTCCCATGCGGATCCAAATCAAAGCAATTACAGATTAAAACAAAGCTGGGGTCCTTAGTGCAGAAAATGCTCGTTTCAGCCCAAGATGGGGACCCAAGGTGAGTGCCCCCTTAGAACCCTGTAATGAAAGTGCCTCACAGCTCACGGGCTCCCAGGTGGTAATTGCTGTGGGCTGCTACTGGATCCTACCGCACTAATGATGCCCTGCTCCTTTTCTGAGACCCAG
Source organism: Capromys pilorides (assembly GCA_004027915.1). Lineage (NCBI taxonomy): Eukaryota > Metazoa > Chordata > Mammalia > Rodentia > Capromyidae > Capromys > Capromys pilorides. The sequence continues at coordinate 37,822 of PVKN010000470.1, read as the reverse complement.
CTTCCGTTTGCACAAAGGGCCAGGACTGCAGAAGCACAGAGTGTGGGAGATGTGCTCGCAGGAACGCGCCCATCTGCATCTGAGCACCTTGTACTTCTCCAAGGTTGTCATCATCTTTTACGTTTTCTTTTTAATTGTTAATTGCTCGGGACTTGGAAAATTTAGGCTGGTGTGTATTTAAACATGTGAGCAAATGAAACGGAAACATGCAGCATTTCTTTCTTTTCAATTATTCTTTTTTTTTTCTTTATAGTAAGGACTTTGCATGGCTAGGAACCATAATTCATATTTTCTTCACACTCACAGAAGACTCTGCTGGAATCAAGCTTGGGCTGGAAAAACAGATTTTTCTAGGCTCTTGCTGGTTGGGTGGCACTGGGGTGTTTTAAACTGCTGTTCATTTATGAACTACTAGAAAGGGAAAGCTGTCTACCAAAGCTTTCTCCTCTGTACCTGGGTTTGGACAAGACACTGAGTTGTTGGTACTCTTTGGCATTTGAAGCTGGAAACACACCACATTTGTCGTGCAACTGGAGCAAGGCCCTTTTGCCAAAGCAATTTCTTGTCTTGGTACAACAGGTAGGAAAAAGAAGAAGAAAGAAAGAAAGAAAGAAAGAAAGAAAGAAAGAAAGAAAGAAAGAAACTCAGCTCTTCTCATTTCTAAGGGTTGCTTCCTTGGAGGTGGAGGGCAAGAGTTTGAAATTAAATATTCGGAAGAGAAATCAGGGAGAGGTAAAATCTCCAGTCCAAGAATGTCCATCATAGCCCAGTGATGGGATTGCCAATAAATACTCTCTCAGCCCGCCCCTCTCACCCTCTCTCTTCCTCTTTGGGAGCTCAGTAACTCCCCCCAAGGGAGCTGCTCCATTCTCGAGGGCTCTATGGAGTCTTGGCTGCACAGCTACCAAGCGCCATCCCTGGAGACTGAAAATTAATTTCATTCCCTGCCCCATGCGCCTGATCCCAGCTGCCCTCTGGCTTAGCTGGGCGCTCAGGTCAGATGCGTGAGACCACAAGGTGCTTGGAGTAAATGATCAAGGCCTTGGGCTGCAGAGACTTCTTACAATACAGAAATCACATTTTTTACTCAACTCAATTGCAGTGCATCCAGCTGTCTCTCTGCACCAAGATTCAATTATCAGGGCTGATTTATGTTCCCTCCCCTCCCTCCCTCCCTCCCTCCCCCACCTCCAGCCTTACCTGCACCTTCCCAGGAGCTCTGGCTGCTGTGTGTTGGTGGTTTGGTCCAATAAGCAAGGAAGAGAGAGGGTTTTTCTTCTCTGTGTGGGGTCCTAAATAACCCTGGTGGAGGGTGGTACTATGGAGTGGCACTGGAGGGTCAGGAGATATGATTTGTGCTGTGTGGCCTTGGCTAAGCCATTCAGTCCTCCTGAGCCCGCTTCCTCCTCTGTACAATAACAAGTTATAGCAGATGATCTCTGGGTCTCACTATCTGGTTGTAAAACCCCCAAGAGTCTCCCTTAGGATTTCTCCCTGAAGATCCCAGGGCACTGCTTTGACAGTGTTCATTCATTCTCAAGAAGTGATTGCACCCAGGCACTGTGGTCCACATCTATAATTCCAGCACTTGGGAGGCTGAGGCAGGAGGATTGCCAAGAATGCAAGGCCACCCTGGGCTACACAGCAAGACCCTGTCTCCAAAAGAAAAAAAAAAAGTGATTGCAAAAACCCTGGGATGCAAAGTCACACTGAAGGCCATGTGATGCCCCAGTGGCTGATGCAGCTGGAACTTACGGCTGATGTTTGGGTCTAGGGTCTTTTGCATCAGGGAAAGACCTTCCTCAGGAAGTCCAGCAATAGCTGTGACTCCTGCAAGGTAGATCTCATCCAAGGGACCCTGCAGCCAGGCAGGGTCAGGAGACAGGAAGTGGCAGCCATCTCCCAGGATGCACCTGGACCCTGTCCCTGAGAGGTTGCCTTCCCAGGACCCCCGCCTCTCGCTCTTCAGTTCATGAGGAGGCTGTCAATGGAAACAGGATCCAAGTGTTGCTGATTCAGTGATGTTTGCCCAAATGCTGTTTCCTAAGAACTGTTGGATGCCCAAGATGCTTTCGGAGTCTGTTTGCTTTTTCCAACAAGCCCGTTTCTTTTCCTGGAAGTGGAACGTGGCACGAAGCCGGCGGAGTCTGAACCCAAGTCTATTCCAACTCCTTTCTAAACTTGGATCGCACTGCACTGCTTGACAGCCCCTTCCTCCCGCTCTCCTGGGCCCTGGGAGGCTAAGGCTGTTAGTGAGCAGGGATGGCATCAGCAGCCCTCCTGCCTTGGAGCCGGACAGCGCTCCTGCGTGCGAGCTGCAGTGCAACCCACCCTGGGAGGAAGGGCTAGAATCCCCTTCAGAAGACTGTAAGGCGCACGTGGCATGCGCCATGCAGAGTGAGGCCCAGAGCCCTTGCTCTTTCCAGAATCACGCGCACTCTTGCCATGAAGATGTATGCCTTTTTAGATGAAGAAAAAACCAAAACAAAACAGTTCCACCTCAGCCTTCTCACAGCTCTGCCTCCCGCAGTTCACTATCTGAGCAGGACTTTCCCGCCCCACCCCTTCAGAGGTAGCCCCTGGCTATGTCCCTTTGGGCTATAAGTGATCTCCTTTGTCTAGCTGCTCTAAGCCAGAATGTGGGCCAGTGGCTGTGGCCTGTTATCCTGGCCTGCCACTGTCCTCCTCCATCCTCTGGTGAGTCTCTCTCGCCCCAGCCCTAGAGTGGAGCAAGAAACCCGATCACAGTCATGCCATCACTCACGGTCCCAAGTCCAGACATAAGCCCCTCTGGGCACGCTGCCCCCACCCTAACTGGCTCTTAGTTTCTTTTAGTCCAGCACTGATCAGACGCCCACCAGTGCCACTCAAATCATACTCAGACCTGTTCTCTGAGTCCTGGTGACAAACTGGGTGCATTCCATAGCAACAGATGACAGGTTAGAACTGTGGGGGCTTGAATAGCCACAGTTGGCTCCATGTGAGAAACCCAAAAGCAGTAGACTCTTCCATAGCAGTGCTGGAGACTGAACCCAGGGCACCCTCCATACTTTTTTAAATTTTGTGACAGGGTCTCACTAATCTGCCCAAGTTGATCTCGAACTTGTGATCCTCCTGCCTCAGCTTCCCAGGGAGCTGGGATTACAGGCTTGCAATGCCACAGGCAGCAGAAGCATCAGATTTTGACATCATCTTTTTTTTTCTCTTTTGCATAAAAAGTACATGTGAAGAGTGAAGAGCGTAGTAACACCCCAGGCCAAGTAGCACATTCAAGACTGCATGGCAGGTGACACCGGGATGTCAGGGAACGTGACAGCAGCACTGGGGATGTGAATAGCATAATGCCGCACATCACCGTTGCCAGCAGAGCCAGGATAAGTTGGCTGTGGGCACAGAAACACCGTCTGGGTCAGAAGATGCCAGGAGGAGCTGGCGTCTCATCAGCATGAGCTATGCAGGCGCTCCCGAGATTCTGGCCCAAGCCGCCTTGTCTTCTGCCACCTCTCTGCCCTCTGACTGGCCTTGAGTTGACAGGTTTTCCTGTCCCCACTGGTACAGTAGAATTTCTACTTTTTCCTCTGCACTGCAAAGTGAGCGTTCCAAAGGAATCAGGCCTTACAGCTCAGACACATGTCTCACAGGGAGAAAACACTTAGCCTCTGTCTCCTCACAGATAGCCAGGTCTGCTCTCATTCTGTGTCTTGGCTTTACCACTTAAAATGGGAGAGTAATTCATACATCTTTTTTGTTGTTGTTGTTGTTGTTGTTTTTAGTACAGGATCTCTCTATGTAGATCAGATTTGTAGTGATCCTCCTATTTACAGCCTCCCAAGTGCTGGGATTACAGATGCGCGCCATCATGCCCAGACTCAATCACTGGCTCAGTGTGCCCCGGGGGGGGGGGGGGGGTTGGCACAGCAGGCCCAGGAATCGAACACCCAGCCTCTGTGTCTGCCTAAGCAAGCGCTTTAATCTGCTGAGCTATTTGGCTGGCCCCTACATCTTTTAAAGGATAGATGAGAAAAACCAAATTTCATACCCACGAAGAATATTCAAGCCCTTTCACTTATTTTTGTTTGTTTAGACAAGATCTCATTATACAGCCCAGGCTGGCCTCAAACTAGAAGGGATTCTCCTCCAGCTTCAGCCTCCCATGTGATGAGATTGTGTGAGGTGTGCACCACCACACCCATCTCCCTCCCTAGCTTCTAGGCAAGTGCTCTGCCCCTGAGCTGTACCACAGTCCTCCCCTTCTGATGGTGTGCTTGCCCATTCATTCCTGCCAAGCCCTTCAGGTCCCCAGCATTGAGCTGAAAGGAGGGTACTCACTACCCAGGGAGAGGTTAATGTGAGCCTTTGACGAACAGCTCTCCAAAGGGAAATCTCTGCTCCCTCACCAAAATCCTTTGTTTCTGGGTGACACTTGTCAGGTCTTCCCTGGAAACACAGCTGAGGAAAGGACACCTGTCCTTCCTTCCTACACACTGTGGCTGCTACTAAAAACTCTAGGGTCTCCAATTCTGGGATGCCACCTCCTTTCTCTAGCTACCAGGCAGGCACCAGGAACCTGTTTCTCATGGTTCCAAGTGGCTTCTGATTCTACATGGAAATAGCCATCCATGGGCATAGGTCCTGGACCTGTGCGTGGAACAGGGGAGTGAGCATGGACACACACAGGCGCATGGACACACACAGGCACACGGACACACACAGGTGCATGGATACCTGCACACGTGCCCTCGGGCACATACGTGTACCTCCCCTCCAGCACCCCCAGGGCCCCTGCCGAAGCCCCTCAGGCACATTCATCCAGCCCCACCCAGCCCCCAGCTCCCCAGCGCCAGCTCCGGAGCAGACAGCCTCCCTGCCCTCCAGCCCCCAAGAGCCAGGGCGGGGGAAGGGAGCTGCTGGATAATGAGTCGAGAACTTCCAGCCTCTGTCTCTCTCTGGCTGGTGACTGACACAAATGGAATTCATCTTTAATCATCTGTTAACTCGTTGTCTATTATAGCTCTTTAATAGCACCATAGATATTCTTAATGAAGCATGATTTAAGGTATTTACAGCGCACAGACCGACAGACATCACTCACAGTGCGCAGGTAATGAGGTGGAAAACGGCTTTTGAATTTCCCCCAAAAGAGAAAGCAAGGGGAGACAGAAAGAGCTTTAGCACTGGGGGTGATAAAAAAAAAAAAAAAAGGATTAAAAGCCCTGTGTTGTAGGGTTTGTTTTAAAATGTTTAGGCATTTAAAGTCATTTTAGCTCTTCGAGGTGTTTGGTTCACAAAGTTCAGAAATTACCCTCACCGAGGCCGAGGGCAGCGGGCTCAGCCTCTGAGTTGCCAGCAGCCATCTGGGCCTGGTTCCACACCTGAGCTGGGGTGGCCAGGGGCTGTTCTGGCAGCGGCGGCGGCAGCTCTCAGGCCTTCCTCAGCTCCCCTGACTGTGTTCACAGCAGCAGTGGAATGGGGCAGGGCAGAAGTGCCACCCAGGGCTGGCCCAAGCTTCCACCCTCACCTTTGAGGGAAACTTGTGAGGGGTAGTGGGGATCCCTAGCCTCTCCTACCAACCAGGTCACCCCAACACACCCCGCTTAGTGTGTGTTGGAGCTGGGGCTACACCCCACCCCAGGCTACCTCTCCCTCAGGATCTTCTTCCCAGCTCACAGCTGGGCCCTGTTCAAACTGGGCTCCATAAAATCCCCTAGAAAGTGGGAATTTATAAGGAGCGAGGGGGGGGAGAGGACGGGGTGGGGGGGACAGAGAGAGACAGACAGAGAGACAGACAGAGACAGAGACAGAGGCTGACAACATTTTTCAAGGTTTCATAAGAGTGAACTCTGTAACGGGCTGGGGCCACCTTGTGAGGGCAAAGGAATCCCTCCTCTGCCCTAATCTCTTCTCTGCCTCAGAAGGACAGCCCCAGTGACAGAGTGATGCTCCTTTTCCAGAGAGAGGGACTCCCTATACAGCCCAAGCACATCTCAAACTTGACATCCTCCTGCCTCAGCCTCCTGCATGCTGGAACTAGGAGATCAAGAATAATGTCACTTAATCCTGAGGCCCAGACCTCCCTCAGGTCCCCTTGGTGCTCTTCCTCGTCCTCTGGCTCCTACTGTATCTGCTCAGCCTGACACCCAGGCAGATGCATGTCCCATGACATCTCACTAGATCCTCCCTGCTCCAGAGCAAGGCAAGTCATTTTCATGCCATGCGGAGAATCAGAGTCCCAGGCCCAGAGACCCTGCTCTTCTGGAGCAGCAGGTGGCACCACTTGCGAAGGCAGGAGCTCAGGGAACAGGTCTGGGCTCTGACTGATCTCCCCTTCCCCTCCCCCGGAAGTAGAAGGGCTGTGGGGGGTGGGGGTACCAGGAGAACCCTGTTCCCTGGCTCAGCAGTTAGAAGAGAAGGTGGGCCCGGGCGCCGGACACTGGATAGGCCTTCTTGCTGCGGAGTGATGAGGCCACACCCACTGGCTTCGCGAAGATGGCCAGACTCTTCTAACCCAGGCCCAGCATGTTTAAAAGCAGTGCTCCTCAGTCCCAAGAGTTGTAGCTCGCGGCTTCCACTCTACAGGGTGGCACGGAGAGTAAGGCAGTGCCCTGCCTGGCCGCCTAGGGCCAGAATTCTAGAGCGCACACCTCCTGGGCGGTGCTGAGTGACTGACGCTGCTCTCCAGGCTGCCGCTCCATGTGCGCAGGCGTACAAGCAGCTCTCCGAGGCAGAAGGCGCACACAGAGAGGTGGGCTCCCTTGGGAAAAGGACGCCGAGCCCCTCTCAGAGGGATCCCCTACAGCTTTCCTGCGTCTATCTTGTTTTTGTGACCCTGAGAACGGAATCCAGGGACATAACGTGGCAGGCTAGTGCTAGATCCCCTGAGCCATGCCTATTGCCGTCCACCCTTTTGGAAGCACCTGTCTCTGTCCCAGCCTCTGCCATCCCAGCCACCCAGCAAGTTAGAGTGCTGGACCTGGAGCCCCTCGTCCCCAGGCCTTGCCCGGCCTGTTCCACCGTCACTGTGCACCTGCAGGCTCCTTCCTACCTGGCTAGGCTCCACATCGGCTCCTGAGGGTAACACAGCAACTTGTCCAGAGAAGCCTGCGGTCTGTTGGAGGACAGATTTCCAAAGAAATGGTGTCTGACGGTGGCTTAGGAGGTGAAAGATGCTTTGCAGGCACAAGGCAGCAGGAGTCTGGGCTGTCGAAGCGTGACTTTTAGGATGAACTTCTATGCCTGTCGATGGCGAGCTGTTCCTCCAACAGGCTGCAGAGCTGGGTGCAGTACCAAGCAGCCTTGCAAACCGTGTGGCCCCGCAGAGCATCAGGGCCCAGGAGACCTGTGTCTCTTCACCCTTCTCCACAGAGCCTGCTTTCTCCCTCCCAGTCAGGGACAGCTGTGGGGGGAGGGCAGGCTGGGAGTAGAAGACCAGAGAGGGCTCTGGGAACTGAAGTCCCCCTTCCTCCAATCTGGCATCTTCTCCAGGGTGCTGTGGCTCCTCGTGACACTCACATGTACAGAGATTTGGACTCTTGTGACACTGACCTGTGTCACCCTCTTGCTAATGGGCCCTGGCCCAAAGTGTAGTGAGCCCTTTTTGGTCCTCGTCTCAGTCCAAGAAGTTTCTATTGGTAACCCCAAAGATACATTATTGGAATCCCACCAAATTAATTCCAATCTACCACTCACAGTGGAACCCATGATGAAAATAAAGACACTGAAACATATTTATAATTATTGGGAACCAACGGGTCCTAAGTCCAGCCATGGTGATGGCTATCTGGAACAAAGGTCTCAACCCAGGGCCAAACCCGGGTTTAATTCAGTCATGAAGGAGCAGCTTGAGGATGAATGACTGAGAATGGCAAGAAGTAGCTGAGTACTGTGAGCTGGGCTAGGTAGGAGGCCTGCATTTACCTCTGCAATATGCAGAGAAGGAAAAAGTGGTTTTCACTGTACTATTGAGATGGTATCTAATGTTTTGGGGTCCAGTGCTTCAGCTCTGATGTGTAATCTTTCAAGCCCCAGGAAGTCATAGTCTCTATCTGGAGGCTCAATCACAGCCGACATTGTGGAGCACTGGCTCTCCATCCTGTCTCGACCCGGCTCATATTAATGAACGCTAGGCATGGGTTATAGGGGAAACACACGTGCCGTCTTCAAAGACTACCACCAGCTCCTCGGCTAGACCAGTATACATTGCTTAAAGCCAGCTGAAAGGATAAGGAAAAGTCCTAGCCAGCTCTGTATCTATTAATACATGGATATAGGGTCAGCCAAAACGGAGACAACTGTTCTTCCTCCAAGGAGAGATACCCAGGTGGTCCTCCACACAAAGTGCTGAGGGTCAGGTAGCAGGGGCCCAGTTTTCCTCATGTCAGGTGGAATGCCAGCTGGTTTATGGACTAACAGCCTCAGGTCATGTGCTCATTGTGGTCCAATCAGCTAAGGACTAAGGGATAGAAGCAGGGAGGAGAGGCGGTCAGGTCCCAGACACTGGCCTGGCGGGGACAAGGAAGCTAGCATGCGAGTGGCCTGGGCAGGGGTCTCTCCATGTATCCCCACAGCCATAGGTTCCCATCAGGACCAATTCTCCCAGCAGGAGAGAAAAGAGATGGCAGACTACAGTCAGCCACATGAAAGTGGAGAATGTCCCATGGGAAACTTCATTAGGATACTAGAAATTTTCTCTCTGAGCCAAGCCTGTGCTCATTTCTCTGTAGCAAAGTTATCTCCTACATTATAGTCAGCTGTGTCTCTTTCAGCTCAAAAGTGCCTGTTTGCAGTTGCATAAACGTCTGGAGGATTTAGATTACCCTTCTGTAATTATTTCTGGGTCCATCAGGGCACTCTAGTTAATCATCTCCCTACTAAGTCGGGCCGCCCCAAACTCAACCGAGAGGACTCTGCCAAGAGCCAGCGCCTCTACTGGTTCAAATAAGGGCTTCTGAGACCTTGCTCTGGACACAGAAAAGCAAGACCCCCAAGAGAAACGTTAGAGATGTCCTGGCAAAGCGAGACACAACAGCCGAGAGGGGCAGCCTGGCCTTTGTCCCTTCTTGCTGCTCAGAGAAGTCAGGAGTGGCCCTTGTCACAAGCTATAAAATTGTCACTTAAGAATGATTGAGCCAGGTATGGTGGCACACACCTGTAATCCCATCTTGGGCAGCTGATGCAGGAGGATCGCAGTAAATTCAAGGCCAGCATGGACTACTCAGAGAGACCCTGTCTTTAAAAAACAAAACAAACAAACAAACAGAAAGAACAAGAAAATAATTATGGAAAACTAGCTGTGCAGCCACTCAATCCCCAAAGACTGGCTGGAGATGGACCCGATGAGGCTTTGATTATTCTTTCCTTGCTCAGACACAGCACCTGACATTCCAACCTGAACTGAGGAGAAGGAGCTGTTTGCTGTGGTTCACAGCTTTAAAAGTTTCAGTGCATGGTCACCCCCGGCTCCACAGCAGGAAGCACATGTTGTAAAGTCCTGCTGTGGAGAGCAGCTCAGGAAGCAGGAAGCAGAGTGAACAGTGGAGCCCGAGAAGGAACTGCACCCTTTCTTGCCATGCCCAACCCCACCTCTTTTGGTCAGGCCCCTCTTCCTAACGGGAAGTCAGCTAGGGCAGGTTGCATGGTTCAGTCTCCTTCCAAAAGCCCAGCCTCTGAGCTCATGAGGGTTAGGGGCACATTCTCCATCTAAACCATAAGGGATGTGTTCTTTTCCTTTCTAGGTGATGTTGGGGTTTTCTAGGTGCCCTCGTCATGAGTTGGTCATAGTCAAGCAAGTCACTGAGCACTGTTGGGGAGTCTGTCCATTGCTGGGGCCTGGTTTTTCTCCTTTGCTTTCCTGCCATCAGGGAATGTTTTCAGCAGAGCATGTGCATGACACTTAGATGGAACAACCAGTTACCTAGGAAACTGTCCATTCCATACATGCGCCACTGCCTGATTTCATTGCGATCACCTGCCTCTCCTGGAGTTCTTTCTTGCCCTCCTTTGACACCCGCAATTATTCCCCCACCTCAATAGCTCCTAGCCAGGACCAACTACATCATTTGTGGGTTTGTAGGGCTCCAGTACAAAGTGAAAATGCAGGGCCCCTAGTTCAAAACTTTCAAAATGATGACAGCAGAGCATTAAACCAAGCACTGTGCAGGGCCCTGAGCAGTTGTGCAGATTGTGCACCACAAAGCCCACCCTGCTTCTGAAGTCAGAACATCTGTGTGCACACTTCCAATGGTCTTTCTGGGATCCCACCTGATGACAGGCATGTTCCTTCATGGCAACAGCTTTCCACGGCTCTACATGATGGAACTTCAGAATTTTTAGGCTACTCTTGATGACATCTAAAGACTGGGCTCCTATATTATAAGGAACCGGAAATTACTGTGTTGTTTGTTTTGATACACAGTATCACTATGTCTTCCATGCTGGCCCTGAACTCACTATATAGACCAGGCTGGCCTCAAACTCACAGTGATTTTTCTACCTCAGCCTCCCAAGTACTGGGATTACAGGTGTGCACCACCCTACCCAGCTGGGAACTTCTTCTTGTAAGCCATACTCCCTGGATTCTGGGTAGATATATGATATTTCCTGGCTCCTTCAGCCAGACAGGGGTGTCTGAGTTGACATTCTGTTTCCCAAGAAACCCTGGGCTATGCACCCAGGAATGCTATCCCTCGCTACCCCCTAGGAGTTTATAATGGCCCTGATTCTCCTCTCGGCTCTCCTCTTAAGAGTCACCATCTATCAAAGCGTTCATTGGGAACCTAACACCCACACCTCTTGAAGAGCCATTTCTTTTTCCAGCCTGTCTTGCTTCTGGGGAGGAGGAATTAGACTACTAGCTGCCCACCGGGTAAGTCATCAGTCCCTGCTAGCTGCACAAACTGCTTCCCTTGTGAGTGCCGGGAACAGTCTCCAATTCCACTTGAAAGGCTTTGCTGATCAGACCTGTACCTGAACTGTGGCACAGTGTGGATGGGAGCCTCCCAGACCGCACCTGTCTTCTACATACCTCAAGGGTCTCCCACTCCTGGTTCTTACCTGTGCCCTGATAGGTGGCCCTCCCTGAGGCAGGGCCATCAAGGACAGCACTTGGGGCAGGGGAAGCCCACGATATCTCAGCACAAAGGTGGTGCATGGATTTATTTTATGCACACCAAGTGCCCTGCACAGAAACACTGCCTGCCAAGAGCTGGCTCCACAGGATGGCAGGATGGGTGGGATTTTCTCCACGGCCACCAATTGATCATGAACCCTGGGCAAGTCCCCCAATCTTCTAAGCTACAGTTTTATTATCTTTAAAATAGGATGATGAAGGGCAGGCCAGATAGCTCATCAGACTAAAGCACCTGCTTAGGCAAAGCATAGCAGCTGGGATTCGATCCTCAGTGTGTTGTGCCAGCCCCACCCCTGGGGTGCACTGTGATAGGGATTGAGAGTGGGCATGGTGTGTGTGTCTGTAATCCCAGTGCTTTGGAGGTTGAAAACAAGAGAATCACTATGAGTCCAATCTACACAGTGAGACCCTGTAGACTCTGTACCAAATGCATAAAAATAAATACATAATAAAATAGGGTGATAAGCTGGACATGGTGGCACATGCCTGTAACCCCAGTACTTGGGAGGCTGAGGCAGTTGGATCATGAATTTAAGGTCAGCCTGGGTTCTACAGTGAGTTCAAGGTCAGTCTGAACTACACAGTGAGACCCTGTCTCAGAAAATGTGAAATGATAATGGAAATAAAGGTGCTGAACTGGAATGCTGGCAGCAGAACTAAACACGGTGAAGGAAGGCTGGGCATGCTGTGCACACCTGTAATCTCAGCACTCTGAGGGTAGCTGAGGCAGGAGGGTCGCTGAGAGTGTAGGCCAGCCTGGGCCACACAGTGAGTTCAAGGCCAGTCTGAACTACACAGACAAATCTTGACTCAAAAAAAAAAGCAGAAGATATGAAGTGTTTGTGGCATGGTATATATAGGTTCAATTCTTGGTAGCTTTTATTTGTTTGGTAGTCTTTGATAACTGATGACATCAGTTCATACCTGCAGGTTTGTTTTCTACAGGAAGCCTTTCCGTGGCTGTGCACTCTCTGACTCTTGAGAACGGCTTGCTGTGTGCTTCATTCATGTACTCAGCACGCACACTTACTGTGCAGCTCCGGCATGTCAGACAGTAGCGAAGTAGTTATGTGTCACTCAGTGACAGGAACATGCTCTGAGAAATGTATCTGTCTCAGTCACTTTTGTGTCACCGAGACACATTTCTCAACCCCTGTAATTTAACAGAGGAAAGCCTGATGTTGGCTTGCAGTGCATAGAGGTTTCAGCCTATTGCCGGCTGGCTCCTGGCAGGGCAATGTGGCAGAGGGACACTGTGGGAGAGAGACTGCTCAGGACGTTGCAGACAGTACGCAGGAGGGCCAAGGCAAGAGCTGGCTTGGGACAGAAACCCTTCCAGGCCACGCCCCTTCCAAATGAGGCTCCAGCTTACCACGAATCAGCAATCTGCCCCTATTGTCCAGTCACCTTCCAGAGGTCCTGCCTCTGAGACCATGAGGCCCTTAGGGACAACTAGATAGAGACCATAACTGTTCCTGCAGGTATTTCTGTAATTATGGACGTCATCCAGTGTGCTCTCACCAACAGGCATGGCCACTCACTCAAAGTGATCTGGTGCAGCCGGGATGGTAAACCTGGCATTCTGCCTGCTGGCTAAGATCAAGTTGTACCTGTTCATTCCAGTTTGTTATCTGATGCAGCCTCTCTCTGAGGACAACATACCAAAGGATTTGGCAAATGAGAGCTAGAATAGCAGTGCTCTGTCCCCACCCCACCCACCCACCTGGTACTGCAGCAGCTCCAGGCTGGGGCACTCAGCTGTGGGGAATCAAGGTCTTCCTGAAGTGAGGAGAAGGACAGGGCGAAGGACAGAGGGAAGGACAGGGGAGGACATGAACAAGATCAGCTGAGGCCGCTGCTGGCACAACACAGCATGCAGCTTATAGTCAGCTTTATTATAAGGGGTTGGCCAGATAGTTCAGGAGATTAAAGCTCCTGCTTAGGCAGGCGCAAGGACCAGGGTTCAGTCTCCACCCACCCATCCCCTCCCCCACCTGCCGTGCCATGCTGGCCCTGCCCCTGGTAGGTGCTGAGACTCTGTGTGGTGGCGCACACTTGTAATTCCAGTGCTTGAGAGGCTGAAAACAGGAGGATCACTCTGAGTCAGATCTGTGTAGTGAGACTGTGGACTCTGTACTAAATACATTTAAACATATATTAGAGTGTCAGAGTCATTTATTATCAAGTATTAGGAAGAGTACTTAATTGCGCCATGCTTTTATATAATTTGTGGCACAGCGGGTCTGTCTGTAACAGCATCACCACAAGCATGTGCCCGTGGTTACAGTGTAATGGTGTCAACTGCCAAAAGGAATATTTCCGCTTAATTATGATCTCAAATGTGGATGTCCTCTACAGAGGACACCATCAGAGGGTTGCAGCAGAGAAGAAACACACCAAAACCAACATAATGTAACTGATCTTTAACATGGATATTACCCTATGGGGCAGCTTCACATTCTTCCCAAGCCAGTCTTTGGCGAAGGGGAACAGGTGAATTTTCCCAGAGACACTGGAATTCCAAACTCTGTCAACTGGCCGAGTTTGCCCACTCCCCCGCCCATTTCCTTAACAAGAGAACAAGGTTCTTTTGGAACTCTGAGCCAACAGAATAACATTTTGGTCCACACTCTATTAAAGACCGCCAGTTCCCATAACTTGCCAAACCCAGTTATAAAGATCTAGAACATTCCAAGCAGCTTAATGGGGAAAGCAGAACGAAAAAGGTGAAATCTAATATCTAAAACGGTTTTGCACTGTGCTCATCCCCACACACGAGCCTCTGATTCTCTAAGGCTTTCCAAAATTTTTGTTTGTAATCTTTTAATGGCTTTAGAGGATGGTATGGTGTCTCTCACACACAGAATATTTCCCTCAACCAGTGTCTTATTTACAACTGGCCAGTGGAATTCTGTGGGTTTCTTTTTTTAAAATTTTTTTTATTTCTGTGGGTTTCTTTGAAATGAAAACACTCGATTGAAATTGGAAAAAGTCTCATGAGACATGTGACTGTATCTCTTCATTTGTGTCTTTCCTCAGTCCCTCCTAAGGGGCTGAGAAGTGCCTTCCTCCTCAGCCATGCCCAGTAGGTCTGGGCCAGGGGCTGGGTCCACCATCTTCAGCCTCATCAGACGAGATGTGCCATTCCAACTTGGGTGTCTCACATGGATGAGGTGGGTGGTGGCAGAGAAGGTTCTAGAACAAGTCAGAAGGACAGACAGTGGAACTCATAGGCATACCTGTTTCACCCCATTGTGGGAAGACAGATGATCCCATGGCAGGTTTACAAATCCAAGTGGGTCAGACTTGCCAGTATTTGCTTCGTGCTTTTGTGTCATGATTAAATTTCACACAGGAAGTTCCAATTATCCATTGGAGCCCTCCTCACCCTCAAAAGCATTCTAAATATTTTGCAGTAGCACATACATTCTAATAAGTTCTTGAAGAAAGAGGGTCATGGAGATGAACCTTTCCTGTTTCATACAAGGAAGAACAGGCCCAGGTGTAACCAAAGGCCCAGCCTGTTCCAGGCCTTCTGCTTCCCACGCATTTCCTGTGACCTTCTCCTACCCAGTACCCTGAGTGGAGCATCACCATGACATTGATACTGCCATCTCGCAGAAGCCCCTGTCCCTTCCTGGCACCTCCTGTTAGGTGTCCTGCACAAGGGTCCACCCAGCTCAGTGGGTCCAACCCTCCGGCAACCGACACCACCTCCAAAAGGCTGAGCCACCAGGCCCACCAGTCACCCTCATCTAGCCAGGCCTGGTCACCTCAAGTGAGTGTGAAAAACGCCACCTTTGCAGGCCGGAATCTGAGAGAAACTGGAACCTGCTGCTAGCTCCATTCCCACTCGCTTCTCATGTTTGCTGTTATTTTTTAACACTTTTTTTTTTCCTCATAAAAGCACTATCCTCTTCCCCAGAGCTTGCCTGTAGCGAAGGCATGGTCTGTACAACTGCAATTATTTCAGGGAACAGATGGAGTGAGGAGCAGAAAGTCTGTTAATAGTAATAGAAATGCTACATGTTAACCTGGACAGCACATGATGACAGTCCCATGACTACCCGTTCTGTTCCCACCAGCTGGGAACCAAAAGTAGGAATGAGATATTCACAAACACAGCCATCAGCCACGGAGCCACCTAAAGTTAGAATTCAAATTCCTTCACACTAGGGACCCTGGAGACTGTGGGCTCAGGCCCACAGCAGAGGATGCCCAGCCGCCACCCAGTACCCAGCCTCACCGGATGGCCCGGTCACCAAGAAAGGCTTCCTGCACCCACTGGGGCCCAGGCCTGGCTTCCAGGCAAACACCAAAGTTGCCAGTTCCTCAGGCAGTGCATTCAGTAGGCGCGCTGGAGAGTAGGCAAGAGAGCTGCTCTTGGCTTTATGGGAGGCAGGGAGGCTGAGGGGCCACAGTGAGGGATGCGTGGTGTGGTGTCTGGGCTGGCAGCACTGTGGGCTTGGCCAGGTCTGAGGCCAGTAAGCTTCTTTCCTCTTCTTGAAAATATGAGCTAACAGAGTCTTATGCTACAGGGGAAATGGGTCAGTTCATTTCACCTTTAAGAGTGAATGGCATAGTGGCACACACCTACAGTTCCAGCACTTGGGAGACTGAGGCAGGAAGACAGCCATGAACTTGAAGCCAGCCTTAGTTACACAGTAAGTTTGTAGCTGGGCCTATGCAGCAAAACTGCGTAGCAAAACTCTCTCAAAACAAACCCCCAAAAAAGAAAGAAAGAAAAGGTAAATTTATGATACCTCTAAGTACCTTATGCAATATGAAGCCCTTCAAGGTTAAAAAAATAACTCCCACCTTTAAAAAAATCATTATCTAATGAGAATGGCCAAGAGAAGTTGGCGTGTCACCAATCTCTAGCAAGATAGGGTGTGTGCCCTGGCAGAGGTACAAGCAAAAATGAGGCCTCAGAGAAACAGGACACTGTCTCTGGCTGAAGGGAATTCAAGTAAGATTTCATTGGGGACATGCAGCTTGGAGAGTGGGCTGGTTGGCAGGTGGGCAGAGAAATCAGAACATATAGGGGCACGCAGGAGAAGAGGCAAGGATCATGTGAGAGACCAGCAATGCCCCAGTCTGTGTGGGCCTTCGTGGGGTACAGGGACTGGACATGCTGATGAGAGCAAGCCTGGCAATGCCAGGTCACAGGTGGTGTTGAGGTTCCAAGCCCAGGGCGAGCTAAACTTTGGGAAGCTTTCCAGGCTGTCACACGAGGGCCATTTCTGCACATCTTCGCAGCTCACTCCACTGACCTCCCCTTGGGCTTGGGTCAGCCCCAGGGTGAATGTTTACCTAGGGAGAGAGACAAGCACTACAACGAGTAGGGAGAAAATGCAGTGGGGAGAGGGCCACTGGGGTGCTGGCGATGGAGGAAAAGCAGAGCTCGGTGAGCCTGAGCCCAGGGCAAGGGTGTGAGCACTGGCCCATGGGAGTCCAGATGCCCCAGTGTCGGGACCTCCCAGGGATGCCAAATGACCAGATGAGGGGCGTCACAGGATGAGGCTTCCCAAAGCAGCTGCAACGGCATCGACCTCAGGAATAACTCCCTATTAGAGAGGTGACAAGACAACATCCTAGGCACAGTGGGACTCTGAATAACTGAGGTTTCTAGTGTGAATTATTGGCCTGGGGCCTATGTTATGCTGTGTACAGGGACAGGCTGGGAACACTTGGCTTTCCAAAGGGCCTGGAACTTAGCTGACCTTTCTCCTTTCAGAACTCAAATCCTAGGGCAGAAAGGTCAGCTGTATTTAGAGAATTGTAATCTTTTTTTAAAATACAGTTCTATTAGTGCCTACACATGTCATAAAGTGGTGGGTTTCCAGGTGGTGTCTTCAAGCATGTGTGCACTATTATCGATTTCACAGCCCCAACCCTCCTCACCACCCTCCGTTGTATTCTCTCCTCCTGCCTGATAATAGAACAGCTATCTTTTGACCTCAGTGGTTCACAGAGAGGCAGCCCCATTCATAGAAACCAGTGGAGCTAGTCAGAAGAGAATCAGCCCCAGAGCTAGGGCAGTGGGTGGCAGGGGAGTGTGGTCACCACTCCGATGACAGAGCCCACCCACCCTCTCTGTCGCTGAAGAGTGCCCTTTCCCTTCCCGTCTTCATCCCCCTCGGCTCCCACCCTCCAAGCAGAATGGATAATAATCTCAATGCAGCCTTCCACACAGATGAGGCTCTGACATTTCATTAAGTCCCTCAGCTGAGGGGCTGAGCACATGGGCTCAGAGGAAGGGACAGGACGGGAGCTCGTCAGCATTTGCTCTCTGCCCTGGACACACCGGCAGCCTCTTGCACCCAGCTGTGTGAGCTGGGTGAGAACATTGCTTCCCTGCACGTCCTGTGCAGGCCAATACGCTGGGCTGGTCATCCCCAGTGGACGTGGCAGTGCAGTGGAGGAAGGCGCTTGACTCAGAGACTCTGGAAGGCGCTGCCAACATATCTGGGTCTTCTATGTGTTTTAAATGGTACAAGTGTCCAGAGCCCTCAGTGCGCAGGAATTTAGGCAAGCTGTCCAGGGAAGCACAGCAACTCAGCAGGACTTAGCACCACTGTGTCCCCTCCCCAAGGTGGGGTGGTGTCCCCTAATGAATCTGAAACTCAATCTCTCTACCTGTAGAATCAAAATAATAAATTTCCATTTAGAGATTTTTCCCTACAGTAGCCCCTTGTTCACCATAATATGACTCTGGCCATAGCAAATTATGGCTGTGAAGGACCCAAACTCATGTCACCTGTTGCCACTGAGCCAACACTCAACCCTGGCAAAATCATCCTGTTTCTTGTCACCGCCCTTCTCTGCTGGGGACAGAGCTCACAGGTGGAGCAGTTCTGAACACACAAAAGGCCCTGGTATCCATCCCTAGTGCTACCCCTAAAAATCACCACCACCACCTCTGAACATGTCTGCCCCACACCACTCCCACTGGGTCTCTCAAGCCCTGCATTTGCATCTCTGTCCAGGATCATGATATGTTACATGGTGCTGTGGGTTTTGTTGTTGTTTACTGTATGGGGGACTGAACCCAGGGCTATCACATTGAGCCACAACCCCAGCTCTTTTGAAATCTTTTATTGAGACAGGATCTTGTTAAGTAGTCAGGGCATGGTTGGAACTTGTTATCCTCTTGCCTCAGCCTCCCACCATCAGCTGGTACTCTGGGTGTGTAACACACCTGCCTCACTTGGGTACCATTGAGTCAGGACAACCATGTGGTTGAAGGTAGCTGAACCAGTTGCAGAATCTGGGAGCTTTGGCTAGAAGGAAACTAACTGGAGGGCTTGCTAACTACCCTTGAGGCTTGTATGGACCTCAGTGTACAAGGCCAGGACCTGTCCTCACCCCGTTCTGGAAGGAAGTCTGAGTTATAAGGAGGCATTTTTGCCAGTGTGAGACACAGTCCTTTGTAAAGGCGTGGATTGTTCCTGGGTGAGTGGTGTAGCCAGAACAGTGAGGGACACCTGTGGCTGGGTTTCCCATGGGCCGTGTTCCTTATCAGCCTCATGTCCCCCTGCAAGAGCTGCAGGGGTGACAGCCCCTGCCCCCAGATCCTCCTGAGACTCTGAGGAACTCAGCCTGCAGCTCCAGATCTGGAGAAGGCTTTCACACTCGTCCCCTCTTGCTCACAGAGTGGCTGCTGTACACCCATTCACATTGCAGGCAGGAAAAAGGGGGGAATGGATGTTGGAATGAGAAACACCCAGAATTTTCTTCTGGTGAAATTTTGCCTTATGTCCCCCTACTGACTTTTCTGCTACATGTTGGCCAGAAGAGGCCCCTTTCAGGGAAGTAGAGTCTGGAAAGTTTAATACTTTTGCTTCCCAGACTTTAAAGTAGAGGCAGGGAGAGAAAGGGACAGCTGGTCTCCAAGTACTCTTTCCATACATGTCAAAGCACGGTGCCCAGAGTCCCAGCTCCCGGGGTGGGGGCACCTCTATCCGCACAACCAGGATGCATCTTTGTGGGTGGCTCTGGGAGCAACGTGGGTCTGCCAGGTGGACCCTGGCCTGAAACAGGAGCCTGGTCCTCAGGATGAAAGCCTTGGCTCAAGGGCAGCAGCCGGCAGCAACCGGGAGCCGGGTGGCCGAGAAGCAGCTGCCAGGCCCAGCTCTCAGGAAGAAGGCTCTTAACTAGGTTCCCACGCAGCGCCGTGCGGGGGAGGCGCCAACCTCCGCCCGCCGTGGGCTAAATCTGTGCTCCCAGCACCAGCATCACGCGCAGTGGGGCCTGGGCCAGCCGGATGTGCCTTCCGCTTCCGTTGGGCCCTCAAGGCAAGGCCGGGACTTGGGCTGAGGCTGGGGGCAACGTGGACTCCACTCCGAGGCCACGCACATCCCCTGAGCCAGAGTTCTCAGTCTGAGGAAGTAGACCTGCGCTGCGGGAGGGCGGTTTGGCCAACAATTTGGGGGCCTGACTTTCAGACTGGTTCTTGGCCCTGATCCAGCCTCTGCACTGGGACTCTTCTGGCCGAAGCTCTTGGTGGTGGAGAGCATCCCTGGGAGCTCTTTGAAGCACCCAGCAGCACTCATAGGTAGGCAGGGGCGAGCAGCACAGGGGTATTGGAAATGGCTTTGGGCTACCCTGGGGCCTGTGATAGGCTGGCCTGGCTCTGTGCCAGGACAAATGAGTGGTGTGGACACGGAGTCACAGCCTTAATCCTATGAGGAAATGGCGACGCTCCAAGGCAGACCCTCCCCATCTCCATGGGACCCCTCTGAATGGGATATGGCAGTGGCACTGAAGGAAGAAGTTGCACTGCAGGAGGCGCTGTGCGTGCTGCAGGAGGCGCTGTGCGTGCAGCAGAGCCTACAGGAAAGCACCAGTCTCATGCAAAGGCAGCGGGCGCGAGGGGCCACTCGTGGGGGTGTAGCTTAGTCACTTTCTGGTGCTGTGGCAGAATACCATAGACTGAGAAACTTACAAACTACAGGAGTTGATGGGGCTCACAGTGCTAGAAGCTGGGAAACCCTGGTAGCCTGGCGCCCCCGTGTGGTGAGGACCTTCTGGCTGCATGGTAGCACAGTGCAGGGTGTGTATAGCAGAGCTCAAGGCGACAGCTCCCGCCTCTGTCCCTCCTCTTACTAAGCCACTAGTGTCATCATGGAGCCCTACCCCAAGGCCTCATCTAATCCTAACTCCTGCCAAAGGCCCCCACCTCCAAATTCCATTGCCTTGAGTTTGAGGGCTAAATTATGAACCCTTACTTTTGGGGAAGACACTTTTAAACCATAGCAAAGGAGGACCTCCACTGCAGTGCTCCCAAGAAGAGATGGGCAGGGCAGGGTGTGGAGGCTAGCGAGTCCGAGGATCCTGGTGGGTGCTGGTGTCTGCCCTCAGGTATGTGGCCCCAGCCCTGAGATGCTTCAGGCAGGGCGATGGTTGCTCAGCCTGAGAAAGAAGGTGGCTGAATTGTGCATGCTACACAGCTCAGTCTGCATTTGTAGAACATGCTGTGGATCAGGGTTTGCTCTCTCAGAACTGGCCAGCCCCAGCCATGGGTGACAGTCTCTTGTGGAGCATCAGAAACTAGAAGGTGGGCTAGGGAGATAGCTCAGTGGAATAAGTGCTTGCCTGGCCAACGCAAAGTCCTCAGTTCAACCCTGGTACCACCAACAAAAGAAAGAAAGGAAAGAGAGAGAGAGAGAGAGAGAGAGAGAGAGAGAAAAGAAACTAGAAGTCCTTGTTAATCACGGGTCCCCTCTTGGTACTTCCAGGACTCATGACTGTTTCCAGTTCTCCTGTAGTCTGGTCCCATTCTGTCCTAAGATGATGAGTCATTCCTTTCTGTCTGGGAAAGGCAAAAACAAACAGGCATCTTAAATGGTCGGTGGAAGGAGGGGGCTTGGAAACTCTCAAGTTCATTTTCATGTCAAGAGAGCCCAGGTGGCATCTCAGTCAGTGCAGGCTGCTGTAATGCGCTACCACTGGCTGGGTGGCTTACAAAGCTCACACTGGTGCCCATAGATCAGGAGGCCAAGAAAGCCAAGATCGAGGTCAGCAGGGGTCGGCATCTACAGAGGGCCAGCTCCTGGTCTGTGGACACTGATACCATCTGCTTGCGAGCACTAGCAGCAACTCCTACTTGGGGACCCCACTCTCACGACCTGTTCACCTCCAAAGTCCCAGCCTGCAAACATCACCCCACTGGGGTCAGCACTTTCAGTTATAGGTTTGGGGAAGGATCGGGGTATGCAGCCTGCAGCACCTCAGCAGCGCAGAGGGAGTGGTGCGCTGTTTCTGCCTCAAGGGGCAACCTCGCCTTCCCCAGGTGAGCCATCCCTTGGGCAGCCTGACCTATGCCATCAGTCACCTTGCCCACTGCACCCACCCCAACTGCTATCACCTGCGGGGCTTCTCTCTCTGCACCCAGCACTGATCACCAAAGTTGGAGGGTGTCAGAGAAGGTTGGAAATCTTGGAAAGTCGATCTCCATTGCAGACATTCAGGGCAGCCCTGGGGGCCCTGAAGCTGGGGGCCACGGCGGAGCCATCCTACCCTGGGTCTGAGCTTCTCCATGGTGTTCACTACTCAGAAAAATCAGAAGTCAGGGAAAGCACTGGAGTCTCCCCAGCACTGGGGTTGAAGTGACAGTGGAGCAAAGAAATTGAGGTCCTGGCCATCTCTGCTGGATTGAGATACCGGTGAAGAAAGGAGGGGTCTGAAGGGCAGGAGAAAGGTGTTACCAGTGGTCAAGGGGACCCTGGAGGGCAGGGCATGAGTCATTGAAGGCTGTGGCAGAATTGATGACTTGGGGGCAATTTAGGGAGATGACTGATTTCTGAGCTAGAGGAGGACGGTCACCCAAAATGCAAAAATCTAGGAAGCCCTGAGGCCACAGCAGGGGAGCTGCACACTAAGGTCTGATGTTGTCACAGGGGAACAGCAGGACTCGGGGGCCAAGAAGACCTAACGGGAACCATGGCTCTCGATTCACAGGTAGCAGCAGCAGAAACTGGGAGGTGTAGGTGCCAGCAACCAAACAGTTGAGAGCTGAGAGCCACTGAGAAGAGGGGCAGTGGGGCTCCAGGACACCTACCTGTGCAAGCCAAGGGTGTTACAGGGATAGCCCTGATGGATAGCACAGGCAAGGGCAAGAAGAGAGAAATTCACACAGAGATGGGGAGCACAGGAGAGATGGCTGGTCATTCAGCAGCCTTCTAGAGGCTCAGAGACAGAGGAGCCAAGGCCATTCCCAGCAGAGCCATGGGGCAGAGGGCTAGTAGCCAGGGCAGGTACAGAGTGACCCTGACAAAGAAAACCAGAAGAGGTAGCAAACTGGTGAAACTCAACCATCTCCTCAAGGGGGTGGGGGGTGGGGGGTGGTGGCAGCAACCAGAGACATCAGAGTCAGGGGTATGAGTCCAGCCGGTCAGTAGAAGCCCATGCTCCAGGGTGGTAGAAAGCAGAAGCTATGAGGCCGAGGAGAGGCAGACATAGCTCTGGCACTGGCCAGAGGACCTGGAAGTCAACAGAGCCTCCTTTGCACCCAGGGAGGAATTTTCTGTCCCCACTTCCACTGTCTTCCTTTCCTCCCAGCTGGGACACCCCTGTTGCAGTTTCTTCTGGAATAATAAGAATATAGTAGGACTGTGAAATAGACACAAGATTTCTATTGTGCATGCCTGTCATCCCCACACTCTGGGAGGCTGAAGCAGGAGGACTGCAGCTTAGCAAGACCCTGGCTCAAAATTTTAAAAAGATAAGGAAAGAAAAAGGCTGGGGTTGTAGCCCAGTGTTTAGTCCCATGTACTACCCCCACCCCCACCCCCTGAAAAAGGTTGGTAGAGACATTGAAGAGAGAAAATGTGTGAATAGTTAGTAAGAATGCAGAGATACTCGACACAATAGCTATGAAGAAAATGCAAATCAACGCACAGTGAAATGTCACAACCACTAGGACAGCTGCAATCAAGGGACAGAACAGCAAATGTAAGGATGCAGAAAAACTCAGAACCTCCCCACATTTCTGGGGCAATTGCTTTGGGAAACAGTTTGGTATTTCTGAAAATGTTCTTAAACATTTCTTAAATTTGCTGTCTCAGCAATGCCTCACTAGGTATCTGCCCAAGAGAACTGAAAATAAACGTCTACACGAAGACCTGTGACAAATGTCTGTAGCGGCAGTATTCATAACAGACACATAAGCAAGACCAAATGCAATATTTACCAACTGGCTAAACAAAATGTTGCCTCTAAATTTAATGGCATATTATGCAATGGTAAAAAAGACCAGAGAACTGACACGTGCTACAACATGTATGAGCTTCCACGTTATGCTGAGTGAGAGAAGCCAAGCACAAATGACTACGTAGAGTATGGCTCCATTTGTATGAAATGTCTAGAAAAGACAAAAGAGAGACCATAGAGACAGTAAGTCAGTGGCTGCCTGGACATGGCGAAAGGAATGACTGCAGAGGGACACCGTCCTTTTGGGTTGCTGGAAATGTTCTAAATGTAGGTGATGCTGGTGGGTGTACAACTCTGCTTAGTTGTTTTAAAAAGCATTGACATGCGCACTGAGGAGAGTGAAGCAGCTCATCCCTCAATACGGCTATTTATTAAAAATCCATCTGGAGCCGGGCATGGTGGCACAAAACTATAATCCCAGCTCTCAGGAGGCTGAGCCAGGAGGATCACCACGAGTTCAAGGCCGCCCTAGGCTACATAGTGAGTTCAAGGCCAACATGGGCTACACAGTGACACCCTGTTGTAAATCAATCAGTCCATTCATCCATCCATCCATCCATTCATCCATCTGGGAAAGTTCCAGCCTAGCTATGCTTCTGTGTCATTGTCGTGACACCACTGTGCTGAGGGCACATGGCCCCCGCCTTGCCAGTGCCCTGCTCCAGGGTGGTCAGGCTAGTCCAGTGACTGCTGTCCCCATATGGTACCCTTCAGAATCAGAAAGAGGATTCCCTAGGTCTTAGCCACCAGGCTACTCTTTCGCTCCTGGCATCAGTGAGAAAGACAGGGACCGACTCTCTGAGACACTGCGATAACTATATCTGCTCCAAATTATGGCTTTGGCTTACGGTGAGCAGGTGACATTCTCAGGTGGATCAAAAAGCTCAGTGCTGGAGCCACCCCTGGGCAGCTCTGTTACACTGCCCTCACCTGCAGCCCCTGCTACTTGCTCCACTATTGTTTGTGCAAATACAAGCAAACTGAAGAGATAGCTCATTCTCGCTTACATAAAAGTGCGGCACTAGATAGATTGCTTTGTACCTTGCTTTATCCACTTCATTTGTCCTGGAGAGCTTTCCATATCAGACCTGAGAGAACTTCATTTTTTTGTTTTGTTTTGTGTTGTTTTCACAGCTATCATGTTTTCAGCTGTGAGCATGAATCATTGTTTACTAACCAATCCCCAGCTGATGGACACTTGAGTTATTTCCAACTTTTGCTGTTATAGACAGGGATGAGTGAACAACCTTATATGCAAGTTGCTTCCCAAGTGTGCGGGTGTATTAGAGGGGGAAATGGCAGAAACTGGACCTCTGGGCTGGGGAGCCAGTTGCCTTAATTATGCATTCGCAGAGCAGCATGTTGGGCCTGTCCTCCCATCCCCAGCCTCACCCACAGAGTGTGATCAACCTGCAGGATTGTTTTGGGCTTGGAAAGAGATCAGATTCTATCCTGCTTTCTTTGAGCGGGGCCACTTTTTTTTTTTTTTTTTTAGTTTACTTTTATTGCAGTAAGAACACTTAGCCCCTTAACAGCAGAGCTCCCCTCAAAGGATTCGTAAGTTACAATACAACAGATACAGTGCCGTACAAGTCTCTAGCTCTTACTCATCTTGCTGTACTGAGAGTTTGCGCCCTGGCGTCAGCGGCTCTTCTTCTGCCTTTTTCTCTTTGCTCGGAGACTCTTTTGCTTTCAGTTTCTGTGGGTTTGGTCATTTTCAATTGCACACATAAATGGAATCATACAAGTTGACTTCCACAACTAGTATAATATTGTCTAAGTCTACTCATGTCACATAGCTCAATATTATTTCCTCTTTTAAGACTTAATAGTATTCTACTACTGTATATACAGATGGCCCCAGTTGACTTAGGAATTTTCAGCTTTATGGTGCTACAAAAGTGGTTTATATTCAGTACACATTTTACTTTGATTGGTGAATTTTGAACTTTTCTCAGACTATGGAGCCAGGAGACCATGGACTGAGCCCACTGAAACTGTAAACCAAAATAAAGCTGTCCTCCTTCAAGTTGCGGGATCAGGCACTGGGTGTTGGCGGCAGGATGGCTAGTACTGTATAGCTCTACTTTTTAATGGCTTTTATATTAGTAAAGTTGAGCATCTGCTCATGTGTTTATTGATTATTGATATTTCTTCTTTTATAGATTGTTTTTATTTTATTTTATTTTGATTTGTGTACTTGATACAGGGTCTCACTGTGCAGTTCAAACTTGTGGTGATCCTCCTGTTTTCAGCCTCGCCAGTGCTGGGATAACAGGTGTGCACCACCATGCCTGAACTCAGTCACCAGCTCAGCATGCCCTGTGGGCAGGACTGTGCAGCATGAGGAGCCGGGGTTCGAACCTCAGTCCCTGCACTTGCCAAAGCAGGTATTTAGTCTGCTGAGCTACCTCGCTGGCACTAGATTGCCTTTTGATGTTTATTCTTCCACTGATGCATTCACCTTTTTCTTTAAAAAGCACTTAATATATTACGAATGACTAAATGACTTCAGAAATACTTTATATATTAAGAATGTTAATTATTTTTTATAAATGTTTCCTAAAGTGTTTCTCATTTATTTGTCTTTGAATTTTATGTTGCTGTTTTGCCATATTAAAATTAAAAATTATGTCTAGTAAGAATATATCGATCTTTTTCTTCATGCTATTTACTGTTATGGTATTGTTTTCCACACATTTTCTGTGCACATGTAAATATTTCTATAACTATAATATACATATTTAGATACATAAAATTTTTCTAAACATTTGAGAATCATACACATTCTGTGATTTGATTAGTTCACACACTAGTATATTACTGATACTTCCCCTATTGGTGTATAAATATCTAACTTTGAAAATTCTATTGTATGAATTCAATATTACATTAATAAACCAATTTTTAATGATTTTCATTCTGATATATAAATATACATGTTTTCTGGTACCTGAAAGAATTAGAGCGCCGGCAGTACAGCTCAGGGCCAGTGGTGTAGCTCAGTGGACTAAGTGCTTGCTTAGGGAAGCACAGGGGCCAGGGTTTGATTCCTGGCCCCACCTGCCATGCCGGCCCCACTCTCGGATGCGCTGAGCTGGTGATGGAGTCCAGGTGTGGTGGTGCGCACCTGTAATCCCTGCACTTGGGAGGCAGGAAACAGGAGGGTCACTATGAGTCCGAGTTGCATAGTGAGACCCTGCACAAAAAACAAAAAACAAACAAACAAACAAAAAGAATTAGAGACCTAAGTTTATTTATTCCACATAATGAGCTAGTTATTCCAATAGCATTAATGAAATAATCTCTACTTTTCCTTCTGGCATTAAATAACTTTGTCATACATTTAATATGATATATTTGTGATATATTTAATATAATATAAAGAAAACTCGAGTTTTCCTATAGATTTTCTATTTTGGATGGTCCTTTTGCCTACAGAGAATTTCTTCTGAACTTTTATCTGCTCACCCTTTGGGCTTCCAGCACCAAAGACAACCCTGTGAAACCTTCCTTGGTTCCTGGGGAAGGGAGATAGAGGCTCCCTCTTGGGTTCCTCAGCATTTAATAGATGCTCCTGCTCCTGAGCGTCTGGAACACCACAGAAGGGCTGGGCGTCCGTCCAGGCCAAGAGGAGTGCCAGGACTCTGCTGTCCGTCTTTCTCTCTTCAACTTTCCCTCTCCTCTCTTCCATCAATCTCACCAGCTTCCATCACCTTCATGTTAAATCCAATGACTGCTTATGCCATGCCTGTATTTGAACAGTTAAACATCATTCAACTGTGGAATGTAATATTGCTGTTAGGATTCAAGTCTGGGCTGCCTGCTGCTCAAACGCCAATAGTCAGGAGGCAAGGGTTTATAGGAAAGATTCAAGGGTGGCCTTAAAGGTGAGGGCCTTCATCTCAAAGCTGTCTTTTGGGGGATGACTGGCTTTTATAAGGAGGGAAAGGAGGTACAGGGTACCGTCATCCAGGGATATGACTCTTTTTTTTCTGTCTAGAACATCATAATGAACCTCAACTTTTTTTTTCAAGAATTCAATTTGGTGGTTTTTAAAAAAAATCTTGTATGTACGTATGTATGTATGTATATACGTATGTATGTATGTATTTGATACAGGGTCTCACTACACAGCTTGGACTCATGGTGACCCTCCTGTCTCAATCTCCCCAGTGCTGGGGTTGTAGTTGCACTCTACCATGCCCTGTTTTGGAGGCTAGCTTGGCCTCGGCCCGCACGGCATGTGATTTCAAGGATTGAACCAGGGTCTTTGGGCTTGCCAGGCAGGTACTTAGACTGCTGAGCTATCTCCCTAGCCTGAAGCTCAACATCCTGTATCCCGTTCCTATGTTCTAAACTCTATAGTAACTTACAAAACTAAAGAGTAAGGAAGGGAGTTGCAAAGGTCATCCGATGTTCTGAGAATCTGAAGTTTCTATCCTGATGTTCTTGTTCTGAAAATCTGCATTTCTATAAATCTAAGTTCACTTAGCCACAAATAGCCACCAATACTATTTGGTGGGGCTGCTTTTTAGAATTTAGAATGCCAGGCAAAAGGGAAGGACATATCCGTACCTGGCAAAAGGGTTAGGGATGAAAGGGCAAGGCAAGGGGAAGCAGAAGCGACCGCCAAGGACAACCTCCCGAAGGCGCTGCCCTTGTAACCCAGAGGCCTGCCTAGAGCATATTCCTATTGCCATCTTTCTTCCATCAGTTTTTCATGCCTCCTTTTCTGTCCCCCAATTTCTCATGGTCCCTCTTTCCCAATGACTTGGCCTCTGATTCATGGGCAAACAGAAGCAATTGAAAGAGCACATCCTCATTCTTCACCACACCTTGTAGTTCTCTTGCATCTGAATCTGCATCCACTGCTGCTACCCAAGGCCCCTCAAGGCCTCTGCCTTTTCCTGGCACCTATCCCCTTCCATCTTCTCAGAGCTGTGCCCTTTCTCCTCCTTCCATCTGGACCCACTTTTCTCCTAGATCATTTCCGCTTGGCTTACAGACATCCCTATCTCCGCCTCTTTAAAAAGAATAAAAGGTACCTCCGGACTTCCTTGCTTGCTAATGATGGCCCCTGGCTCCTTGTCTCTCTCCTCTGTCTTCACACTGAAATCCCCCATTCATTATCATCATCTGTAACAGCGATCTCCAATCCCTCATCTCCCTTCTCATCTCCGCCTCTTCCAGTCAAGGGTCAGTCCTCTCTGCTCCACTGGAACTGGTCTTGCTGAGACAGCAGGCATCTGCAAGTTGTTGGGTCACATTATCATACCTGGGTCCTCATCTTAGCACTAGCCATGGGTGGCTGTGTTCTCCTCACAACATCTACTGTCTTGTTTCCCATAACACCTGCTCTGCAGGCGCACTTGCTCCATCTCCTTGGCCGGATTCCCCTCTCTTCTCCATGTTAGCTTGTCCTGGCATTTGGGCCTGAGCCCTCTCTTCTGCGCTCTCTCTCTCTCTCTCTCTCTCTCTCTCTCTCTCTCTCTCTCTCTGTATATATATATATATATATATATATATATATATATATATATATATGCAATTTGTGAATAAACTCATCGTTCTTTAGAATTAAAGCTTGTTTTTACTTCACTGACCCCCACCTTTGCGCATCTGGTCCTCCTGATATCTACCCAGAGCTTTGGTTCTTCCCAGTGGCATTTGAAAGATCTGAAGCAGAATGCTCAGTGTCCCCCTCCAAACCGTCTCCTCTCCAAGTCTTCTCTGTGTCATTACATGACCCAGCTGCTCAAGACACAAACCAAACATCCTCCTTGATTTTTCTGTCTCCAGCCTCTTTTTGTTGTCCTAGCTTCCAACTTGCCAGCAGACCCTGTTACCTCTACCTGGAAGTGTTTCCCACATCCATCTACTTGTTTCTGCCATTGCTGTCACTCATGCCCAAGACACCATCACTGCGCTGGCACAGCGATGTCCTAACCCTTCCATTATTGTTTTCTGCCAACTATTCATTTCCCCTCCCCCAGCAGTCTTCTAACCGCAAATCAAGGCCCACCCCGTCCTGCCAAAAGGCCCCTAGTGCTTCCGTTGCTGCGCTTGGAATCAAGTCCCACACTTCACTCGGACCTATGAAGCCTTCTGTTTCTGGTGCTCAGCACCTCCATGGCACCCTATTCCTCTAAGCCCCTTGTGCACCCCTGGCCACAATGGTGCTCTGTCTGTTCCTCAAATCACCTGCTCCCCTTCCCCACCTGAGGACCTACCATGGCCCTTTGCCTGCCACGGAACACTGTTCCTTCTCATCCTCTCCCGCATTTCACTTTCATCTGAGCCCTGATCACTAGATGTGACTTCCAGCTGTTTATTTTTATTATCTGAGTCTAACATAAAAGCTTCCTAAAAGTATGAATCTTACCATCTTGCATTCTGTTGACTTCCTGGCA
The DNA here is from genome assembly GCA_004027915.1 of Capromys pilorides. Classification (NCBI taxonomy): domain Eukaryota; kingdom Metazoa; phylum Chordata; class Mammalia; order Rodentia; family Capromyidae; genus Capromys; species Capromys pilorides. The sequence continues at coordinate 8,071 of PVKN010000470.1, read as the reverse complement.
TCTGGAATAGGCTCTAGTATATCACACATGTTCAGCTAATGCTTATTAAAGGGTGAATGGACCCTGGTGGGCTGACACAGAGCACTCTCCCACGTATTTACTGGTTTAGTAACTAAGTCCCCCTAGCTGTACTAGATAGATGCTCCTAGAGGGCAGATGCCTTTTTTTTTTTTTTTATTCCGAACTGGGGATCAAACTCAGGACCTTGCACTTGCCAGTCAGGCACTTGTGCCCCTGAGCTATCTCCTCGGCCCCCAGATGCCCTTTTTAGCTTTGTTCATTCCCATCCTAGCAGCTAGCTACATTGGTGCTGGGGACCTCTGGATGCTTAGGAAATATGCCTTGGGCTTATTACTTCATCAAGGGGAGGCCAAGAGTCTTGATATCTATTGCACAGGCTTTATTTCTCTGAGAGTAAATGTGTGACATGGGATGACTACTGTGAGGAAAAAAAGACAAGCTGTGTTGGAAGAGATAGGGCTGGAATATTCTCAGCCAGAATAGAGGTAAAGGAGAGGCTTCAGAATTCTGGCAATGATGCTAAGTTGCTTTTTGGTGCATGTCTTACAGGATGCAAAGTACATCCTGGTGATGGTGGACCCCGATGCTCCCAGCAGGTACAACCCCAGAGCAAGATTCTGGAGACACTGGCTGGTGACGGACATCCAGGTAGGCAGACCCATTGACCTCTCTGACTCACTTGAGATGGTGGCTGGAAGGTGATTGCCCTGCGCCATTGCAGCTGTCACCCCAGAGGCCCAGAGACCTGGGTAAGCAAGGGCTTCTGTGTCAGATGGCCCCTGGCACTTAGCCGTCACTACTCCTCCAAAGTGAAATCTAACACTTTCAAAAAAATATCCTAGGACCGGGGAGATGGCTCAGTAGAATAAGTGCTTGCCTGGCAAGTGCAGGGTCCTGAGTTCAATCACCGGTACCGCAAAAAGAAAAAGGAAAAAAAAAATCCTGGGACCGGTAGTGAGTGCACTGGTAATCCAGCTCCCAGGAGAGCAAAAGGGAGCCCTGCTGCTGCTTAGCATCTGCGGATTGCCGAGTCCAGCCAGGTTGGCTTCAAAGTCATGATGAATTGAGAACTGGCTCACAAGAGTTCTGGGAGTTAACAGCCAGCACTAGCACACCACTAGGTTGGGGTCCGTGCGACCGTGTAGTCCAGGTAGCCGCACTGCCCAGGGGGAGCCCTGCTGTGAGGAGGGGCATGGAGGCAACTTGTTGATTTTCCTTTCTTTATACAAAAACACACAGCTGTCTTCATGGTTGCTTCCCCGATAGTTATGAAGCTCACTGTTCTCAGACCAGGTCTGATAAACACCAGTGTGGTAGGTGTTAGGGGGCATGGAGGTGGGGGAAGCAGTATTACAAACAAGTCTCTGAGATTCTGAGTCAAACTGAATTGCTCTCGTTCCTCGCTCAGTGACCTTCCAGGATTGAACTATCCTAATACGTACCATAACCATCCGTGGGCATCGTCAGGGCCCTGTGTGTTCCAAGACTCCCCTGAGGATACCAAAATCCACGAGTGCTCAAGTTCCTTCCATAAAATACTGTGGTGTTGGCTTGGAGCCTACACTTATCCTCCCAAATACTTTACAGCGTCTCTGGATGACTAATAACTAACCTGTCTCTGGATTACCAATACCTGATACAATATAAACGCTAGGTAAATAGTTGTTATACTGCATTGTTTAAGAAATATTGACAAGGGGGAAAGTCTGTGTGTTCAATACAGATACAACTTATATATTCTTTAATCTACAATTGGTTGAATCCAAGGATTAGCAACTCATGGAAACAGAGCACAAATGGTATAAAATGTGCATTTCTTTCTCAACCTCATTCAACTATGGGATCTTTTGTTTATGAGCGCCTGACAATGTACTTTGGGGAAACCCACAAGAGCCTGCAATACTCGTGAATCTGTGCCTAGAAAGCCTGCAGTTGGCTTTTGCAAAGAAGGAGTGGGCAAAATCCTCCACCCCAAAGACAGTGAGAACCCAGAATGAAAAAAGCGAAGTTAGGTTCTGGCTTGGGCTATAGTTGGTTATCTAGTCACTGACCTCTGGCACTCCCTGAGTACTTTGCTTTTATGCATAATAGGCAAGCCGTGCTGCCTCTTTCAGGTGGTCCCAGCCATGCTCCAATGAAAACAGCCCACTGAGAATACTCTGGAAGGTGTGGAGAAAACCCTGGACCCCAGGGCTATATCTTTCCACCAGCTATATGGTTGAAAAAAGGGGGTCAGTATATCTAGTGGGGGGACTCCCACATCAAAGTGGGGATGGGGAGGGAGTATTGCCTTGACTACCCATCCTTGGCCCAGGACCAGGACCCTTCCCAGGAAACTCCAGGAAGGGGAACAGCCCTCCTGTCAGCACACGTGGTTGGGAATGATCGCCTCGCTCAGGGGAGACTCCAGCAGCAGCACCTTGGGCAGCACCTGAGCCAATTTTGGGCTCTTGTTAACCTCCACCCCCCACTCCTCACCTTCGCCTCTCTGCTAAGGAAAAGCTTTGAAACCATGTAAAGGACAGAGGTGGGAAAGGTGACACTGTAGGGCAGGGAAGGGAGTGGACAGCACGCAGGGCGTCACTCTCCCTGACTAGACCATTGCGGTCTTGTGGGAGAATCTCACAAGTGTGGAAGGCTCCAGGGAGGGCTGTTGCCCGAAGGCCACATTCCCTACACACACAAGGCTTCCAGCAAGAGAACCCTCAGCACTCTGAGGCCAGAGTGCAAGAGCAGCTGTGTGTGGGCAGTTCTAAGGGAAGGGACCTCGGACTCCGACGCTGCCTCGCTTCAGATCCCACAGCCCCCACCCCCACCCCGCCTACCACTCCCTCCAGTGCCCACTCGGGACACCTCCCTCACACCTGCTCAGTATGCAGGCCCGGGCTTCACCCCAGCCGCCCAGCTGGAAGATCGAGCAGGTGGCAGGTAACAGGTGGCAGCTGTTGAGCAAGCCTGCTGAGCTCCACCAGGGCCACCTGCCTGGGTGCAGCCCTCACCTTCCCACCCCAGAGGGCAGATGCTTGGTTGTCAGTCGTTTTCACCGCTCACTCGCTCACTCCACTCGCTCACTCGGTCAGGGTGCTCAGCAGGAAGCAGCAGCGCTTCTAACTATGGTCACTTGGCTCCGCCTACCTGCTCCCAAGTTCCGCCAACTACAAAAATGGTTCCGATCTCGGGTCCTGGGCTTCCGCAGAAGGAAGACAGGGCTTGGGTCAAACTTTGGGAAATTTCCTCTGCACCGATGCTCCCTGCAGCCAAGTAGGTCTGTCTTGGTTACCGTCCATATCACTGAAGGTAATATACAACAACCACAACTTTTGTTTTTTGACACAGCGTCTCACTGTGTAGTTCAGGCTGGCCTCGAATTCTCTGTGTATCCCAAGCTGTCCTAGAGCTCCCCATAACCCTCCCGTTTCAACCTCTCAAATGCTGGGATGACAGGCATAGGCTGTCACAGCAAGGCCTCACACAGGACAGCGCTGAGGCCGTGAACCTCTCGGAATGCAGATGGCGGACACCCTGCCTTCCCTTCTTTGGTCTGTCTGGAGAGAACTTGGTATTGTGTTGGGCAAGCAGCTTGGAGGTGCAGCAGCTGGGTGGAAGGCTGCAGGGCGGTGCCAGATGCCTGGGTGGCCGGCAGCACTATCTTTATGTGGAGCTTTGTCAAGGGAAAAGCCCCTTAGAAACTTCCTCTACTTTGGGACTAGCATGACCCATTGGCTAGCAGGGAGAGGCTAGTGGGCTCTAGAGGTGGGGCTTCCAACCACCCCAGCTGGGCCACACAGTGTGGGAGTCACACCCACCTCCCCCATCAGCTCCACCATGGAAGGGGCCACCGTGCACCTCTCCTATAAAATAGAAACCCCCCAGCCCACTCCCAAGGCTCTATCTCCATCCCCCCTTGGTGGACAGGGACTTCCAAGACCCCTCCCTAGGGAAGCCTTGGTCATTAACCACACCCAACAAGTCATCATTACCCAGACATTTTCAGAAGGAAAGCACGCAGCAACGTCACTGCAGACATAGAATGGCAGTGGCCCTGCCATTCCCATGGGCCACAGGGACAATCTTGGTGGAACCCAAGCTGGCCCTCATATTAGGGTCAGGTCTGAGTCAGTGGTAGATTAGGCCATGGTCATGGGAGCCCCTCAGTAAGGAAAATGTTTGGAAAGTCTGTGTAGGCTGAAAGGAGAGCAGGTGTGAGGATCTTAGAAAATCAGGAAAGATCTGGAGCCCCTCCCAGCCCTGAAGACAGACCTGCAAGTTCTGTATAGTAGGGGATAGACTCTAGGCCTGAAGGAGACTTACGTAAAAGTAGGAGTTAGGGAGCTGCCAAGCAATAGCGGCCAGGTGTGCATAGTATCTCTTGTTTATTTAATTCAATCAATATACTTGAGCAGTGTGGCTCAGATCCCAGCTCCACTATTATGGGTTATGTTATACTGGACTCGTTGCTCAACTTCTGTGTCTCCACAGACTTGAAGAAGTGACTCTGAGAGTCTCTGCTGGAGTGAAGCGTAACTGAATTCTTTTAAGTGCCCAGAACCAGACCCAGAGCACACAGTCAGCTCTTCACAGCTGCTGATGCATTGCTGTCGTTGTTCTAAGTCCAGTAGCTCCTGCACTCTGGAATCACAGTGCAAACAAAACGTAGGAAAATGCTGCTGAGCACACGGCTCCAAGATGTGAGGAGGGCCTGGGGCAAGCCGAGGGCAGACGCTTGATGAGCCTGTGGGTTTCCATGGGCTCAGGAGCAGGACTAGGCACCGGTCCCCAAATCCAGTCAGAGAGGGGGCAAACAGAGACAGAGCTATTCCACATCATTGTTGGTCCTCTTTGGAGCTCTCCCTCTGAGCAGAAGAGATTCCTACCGGAGCAGGGACAGGGAGCGTCTTTTCTCCCACAGTGCTGTGTTCTCGGCATTTCCTTAAAGATACTTTTCAGTTCAGATTCAATTGAAATAATAATCTTCATGCTGAAGCCTAATTAAGATATCAATTAATTTGCATCATTCATTTCAGAAGGAGCACTTATTGGTTCCCTTTCTATTTGTCTCTGAAATTAGTGCTCAGGGCTTTTCATACAGATATTTTCATTAGACTTTTTATTGTTAATGGGAATATTGAACACAGCAAGGTGGTGCATTAATACTTTCCACAAAGAATATCATGACTGGTGACAAAGAACGCGAGGAACAATTAAGAAGACAAGAGTACCTCTTTTCTTCCAAAAAAGAAAATCTTCCTAGAAACCGTCAATGATTCTAAAATTTGCCCCTGAATATCTTTTTTGTTTTAAGAAAGAAAAGGAACCAGCAAGTTCATGTTTCCCTTCCATTCAGTGCCCTCAACCTTTGGCAGCTATAAATGCAACCATTTCTGGGTTGAATTAAAAGGACCTCTAAGGGGGTCATTATTCTGTCTCCTTTTCTATAGGGTTGGATTTTTCTATAATTAGAGGTTTTTTTTTTTAATTTTTAAAAAGACCTCTAAGTGTATGTGGTGAATAAGATAAATGAAAACCCAACAAACAGGCCGAGCATCACAGCCCCTTGCTCTCTAGGTTTGTGGTTGGGTTCACCCGGGCACTTGTGTTTGACTGCCCAGTCGCACTGCTGAGTGAGCTCAGGCAGTACACTTGAGCTTTCTGAGTCCATGGCCTCTGAACTGTAAAACTGATGCACACTCTTCCTCTTGAAGACAGAGGCAAGGAAAAAGGAAATTCCATGTGCAAAGACCAGCTTTCCTAGAGAGAGGTGCTAAGAGAGCGGCGTCTTCCCTCGTTCCTAATCAGTGGCGCAGCAGCTCCTGCAGAAATGTAAATGTGCACATACAAATAATGATTCAATGTGATTTCTTTCCCTATATCCACAGCTCCACCAGGGATACTCAGCAGGGTAAATGATCTTTTCCAGGGTCACCAGCTGAGAGGAAGAGGGCAAGCCAAGGACATAGGGCTTCTTTATTGAGATTTGTGTTTTCAGTTTCGCTGCACATTTGTGGGCAATTCACACCAGCTTTGCCCTGCACATGGAGGCTCCACCTTAAGTACCAAATACGCCAGATGTGGTGGTCCGTGCCTTGAGAGGCAGAGGCAGGAGGGCCAGGCAACCCAAGTCCAAGGCTATCTTAGGTAGAGATGAATTCAAGGGCAGCTTGAACAGCAGAGTGAGACCCTACCAAAGAAGAAAGAAAGAAAGAAAGAAAGAAAGAAAGAAAGAAAGAAAGAAAAGGAAAGAAAACTAGCTGTGCATGGTGGTATAGCCCTGTAAATCCCAGACTCTGGGAGGCTGAGACAGGAGAATAATAAGCTGGAGCCCAGCCTAGACAATTTAGCAACTTACTGGGACTCTTTCTCAAAAAAGAAAAGAAAAGAAAAGGGTCTAGGGCTGCAGTTCAGTGCAGAGTTCCTAGGCTCAGTTCCCAGTGCCACATACAAAATAGCAATAAACCACCGCAAGTCATAGCTTATGCTCCCCCAGAACACAGAGGTTCTGACTGCAGTCATAAAGAGCATAGTTTATCGGGGACACTCTGGAGCTGGCTCTGGTCATGAACCAGTCTGCATGTGGCCACACCGGGGGTGGGCACAGTGTTCAAGAGCCTGGCCTTCTGACTGAGCTGAACCAGGGGCAGTTCCGGGCTCCATGAGCCTCAGTTTCTTCATCTTAAGACTGGGCATGGTCAGGTGTGGTGGCACACACCTGTAATCCCAACACTTGGGAGGCTGAGGCAGGAGGATTGGTGTGAGTTCGAGACGAGCCTGGACTACAGAAATGAGCTCAAGGCCAGCCTGAACTGAATAGCAAGACCCTATTTTTTTGTCAAAAAGACAAAAAAAAAAAGGCATGGTCATAGCATCTGAATTCCCCGTGTTCCTTGAGAGGAGGGAAGGCTCTTGACAGAGACTGGTAGGACTTGGTAAGGGGTGCTCTGTCCCACTACCTCCAGGTCTGAGGCCTGACCGTGGCGGCTACTCAGCATCCCATAGTTCTCTTAGACTATTGGACTCAGGTCTCACAGAGTAAAAATGCAACAGGACTCACCTCTTTGCCTTTCAAGTTTAGGCAGATTCAGGTCCAGCTGGGGAGATTGGCCATGACCCAGGCCAGCCTTGCTGGACATAGGAGTTGGGCCAGGATTGTCACACAGCTTCCAGGGTGGCCCTGTAACCTTAGGGACCAGAGCACTCGCCCCCACCCCCGCACCCATGAGCTATCCCAAGCCAGAGCCAGGGTGCAGGTCAGGCTACAGACAATGGCCAGGATCCTGTGTGCTTCTGAGGGGCCAGGCTGGGGCCCCTTCAAACAGGGGAGGTTCCACCTTTCCTTCCTGACAAGCTCCAGCTTCCTGGCCACTTCCTTATCACTCCCAGTCCCTACTCCACTGTCACTGTCCCCCCTCCACCCCCAACGCAGAGATGCCTTCACTCCCATTCAAAATAATTTAAATAAAATGTTGCTACAAAGTGCAATATTATCTTTTGATGAATGTTTTTAAAGCCCTTTAGGTTTTCACGGTAATTTGCGGTATGAAATTATTTGGAGATAAGAGCCAAATTAGCTCTCCTATGCTGAGGTCGCTCTGTCCTGTTATCCATGTGAGCCGTGTTTAAATATAATCAGCCCTTAGACTAATGCAGCATAATTGTTCATTTGAAATAGCTTTTTTTACTCCATTCAATGAGTCATTAAAATATTCAAGGGATAATGCAGTGAATTGGAAATGAATTTATCATATTATCCCATACATACTGTAGTGCTTCAGGTAACTAAGGAGAAGGGGGGGGTTCAGGGGGGGAGCGAGGGGAGGGGGAAGAGAGGGTGGGAGAGAGTCGGTGTGCATAAGAATATGGTAAACAAAGCTACTTGGTGGGTTTAAGGCAAGCAAATATGGAGAGGCTGCCTGGGAGGGGGAAACTGGAAAATGCTGTTCTTTGAGTTCTCTCTCTCTCTCTCTCTCTCTCTCTCTCTCTCTCTCTCTGTCTCTCTCTCTCTCTCTGTCTCTCTCTCTCTCTCTGTCTCTCTCTCTGTCTCTCTTTCTCTCTC